>JADNRX010000667.1:0-27218 GCA_015501595.1 Hymenopellis radicata
AGCCATAACGAGCGCAATATCCCTGTTATAAGTCGAATTAGTCTCAGGTCCAGAATCCAAAAGTCACCAATATCGACTGCCGCGACGGGCTGCAAGTTTGCCAAATAACCTCGAAAATGAAATTTTGCAATATACAGTACCATAACGTTCGTGCATGAAAAAGAATTAAGTGTGGCGTCTAGAATATATATAAATTAAATAGATATAAGTAGATGTCCATGTCCCATTTACCGATCCTTGTCCGCCTCAAGAAGCTCATTGGCCAGTCTGGCCAACATATCATCCGAAGCGGGATTCCTAGGGAACGACCGTCCATCGCCTTGACTGTTGTTCCATCGTCATCAGTAGGAGTCGCAGGAATGAAAGGACCTGGACACTAACCAAGCACCGATGCCGAACATCCTATACACCCATCCGTACGGTCGGTCCCAGCCCCAGATTTGAGCAATGTTCCTTTTCCATCCGACATCGTAGAGTCTGATGCTTGAATGCGCGTCTTTCACGAGCCGCCTCTGGCTATATGACAGCTCCGGTTCAAGAGGCGGGTCGGACAGCGAATGTCCGTCAGTCGGTAACGGGGGTAAATGCCGCAGGAGGAGAAACGGCGAGAGACTTTCGATCGTAGTCTGGTTCGTGACAGCAAGGTAGATATGGTAAATGGTGAAGGATCCTATCACCAAAGTGAATATGGCTCCAAAAAAGAAGAGGCAGATGGCGTGTATAGGTGTAAACGAATCCTATGAAACGGTCAGTCATGTAAGGGCAGCTGTCAGAGGCTTGGACGCACAACTCGGAAAGGATTCTGGAACGCGTAGAGGATTACGAAGAGATTTAATATAGCTACATAAACCGCGAGGAGAGTGATACAGCAGAGAAAGTGTAGGAATGCGGGGTACGTTCTATGTCCCTGTAAGAGGTATCAGCACATGACACGTTGTCCTATCCGGGATGAATACGCACTATACATTTGCTACCAATCCATGGACAATGGTGGTCTGAAGATATGATAATTCAGCTGCACCCCCAGAAACAGAACACGCCCAGACGCACCCATTTTTAGTACACAACGCCCACAGTATGTGCAGTGATGCGTCCGTTCGGGCTTAGGAGCCTGCCATCACTATGAGCCTCAAACCGATCGTGGCAACCAAAGCAACGCGTACCCAACATTTTCTACACCACTTTCCCGGAGCAGAGAAATCAAAGTCGGCGGACAGAGCCTCTGTCAGCCCCACTTGCTCTCCGTCCTCGTCTAGACTAGACTCGGGGAGCGCCACAGGTCCGGGATCGCGCGCGACACATATTATGAGGGACGTGAATATCATAAACGTGAGGATATAGATGGCGAGGAGGTGTACAATGAAGGTGAGTGGCGCCTCGAGCGTGCGCAGGTGGTGATTGACTAGTACAATTAGTAACGATGGTTGGGGAGCCAGTATCAGCGATACAGTGCCTTCAACCACATTCAGCCTCAAAAAAAATGCGATGAGTGTAGGTTTTCTCACCAAGCAGAGGCAGGTAATGGTACCATGGCTTCCTCGGCAATTCATCCGGTTCAGAAGCATGTACGTAGGTCGTTGAGTCGAGCGAGAATGAGTTCCGGCTGCGCGGCGTGGATGGGGACATTTGTGGCGTAATTAGAGGAAAGAATGAGCGGGCATGACAGCGCCAGGCGAGGCGACAACGTCGTGGTAAGAAATCAAGAGCGCGCGGGAGCAAAAGGATGAACCCTCATTCCGACCGGCACCGACATAAGACAGATGAGTAAGCGGGTATCAAAGTGCCTACAGGCATGTAGGATCGTAGGATCGTAGCTCATTCGTTATGTGGCGCGCGCAATAATAGGACAACAGGTTTATCGTGTGAGGGGGGTAACAATGTTTACAAACATACATCATGTCAGTTGACAAGAACTGAGCTCCATTGAATACATCAATGATAAGCCACAGTATCCCGTTCCGACAGCTTGAACAGTGAAGTGAAATAACCAAACTATGAGATATTAGAATGGGTAGAACACGAAGAGAAAGACTTCGTACTGAGTAGAGTTGTGAATATCGTGATCGACGAAAAAGTCGATAATCATCCGTCGACGTGGACGCGTCATTCTAGAGCCACAGATAGCCCATGCTTCTGCATAAGCCCCTCATAAGCCGCCGTCCTAGCCTTCCACCCCTCAAGCTGTTGATTCAGCTCCTCCACACGTCCCTCCAGCCACATGAGATACAAAGCTTTGCGTCTCCTGCTCCTCCTAGCAGCAATCATATTGCGTCTGCGTTTCTCTTCGAGATCTGGCGGCACACCCTCGCGTTCGTTATCGTCAGATCCGCGAAGACGTTGCTATCGTTTGTCATATTTGCTAGAATGGACATTACAGAGGGCGGGGAAAGGGAGGAAAGGGCGATCAACAAAAGGAGTGTGGGTGCTTTATATATGTCGGCTCCGGGCTCGAGTCAGCTGTCGGCGATACGGGCGACAAGGGGAACATCATGCATCATCGTTTGTCTTGCGTCACGGGGGTGAGTAAGTGCGCCACACGAGGTTATGACTCATGTCATGATGCGGGTCCTGCTGACGTGGAACTGCGAACAATGGAGGGCGAACAATGGAGGTCCTAATGCATATGGTACGATATGATCAGATACCGAGAAGTGAGTCATTGGCTACATATCTAATTTCGGTGGCGTGTCCAAGGAATCAGCGATGTAAAACATACAAGATCCAATCCATTTCTGGATTACTTACCATGCATAGCGCGCAGCATCACCACCCATCTTTTCAAGATGCATGATTAGATCGTAAGTATCTCTTTCTGAAGCGGCTCCGAAGACTTGATGGGAAGATATCTGCGAACAGCCCGAAAAAGCCCGACAAGAAGATTACACAAGACCCGAGAATGCATTCGGAGACCGTCTGCTGGGTAGAATGGTGACGGACAATGACAAGCGGCTCCGCCACTCACATGTACCACTCGTGGTGGCAGACGAAATATTGCAGCGGAGTCACGACTGCGGTCGTCCGTCGTAGATTTGCTGGCAACGACATAGATGGATGTGATTTCCCTCATGATTGGAGGCAAGGAGCTGCGAGCAGTAAGTAAACTGAATCTGTGAGTACAAAACACAAACCGACGCGTCGACGATGTTGAATATTGAATAGGCAGCAGACGCGACTACCGCTGCGCGCACGTATTCATTCGCCGATCTGAGTGACAAAGCGGTATATTTCGGGGGGTACAGAGACAACACTACTAAGAGTTCAGGATAAGTACGACAGGCGCTGGCTCGAAACATGCATTATACAGTGGTAAGGCCCCACGAGGAGACTGGTCACATTTCGTATAGCGAACGGAACCAATGGCCTGGAAGCAGTTAGCATGAAGTTCGACAAAAGCACAACACGAAGCTCAGAGATCTTGGTGGAAGAATTCTCTCATCGGACGCGAGGTCCTCTGAAGTAGCAAATATAAAAATATAACATCATAGCAGGGGAAAAGAGGTGCATATGTTGGTTATTCACCTTGGTCTTGTAACCTTTCGACTGGTAATGTCGTAGAGGAGCGAACGCCTACGCGAAATGTCTGGCGTGCTTGGGAAGTTAATCATCGCAGACGCGCCGGCCTGCGAAGATGCACGTCGCAAGATCGTGGTAGAATCGGGCAGGGCGGACAACGTCCAAGCGTTAGTCGTATAACAATCTGAAGAGGAATTAGCACGAGGTGGAAGAAGAAGTGCGATAGAAGGACAAGATCAGTAGTAAATAAATTGAGAAGTTGTTTTGTTCATGGGACTTTGTCCTCATAAGAAAGCAATAAATATACAGCATCATATCGGAGGAAGTATAGAGCGAAAGAGAGTGTGGATATTCACCTGTTGAAATAACCACCAAATTGGTAGAGTGCCGCGGCACGCCGACTGATACAGTTCATGAACGTCGGCGGCATTCATCGTCCTGCATTGTAGGGAGGCGCATCGACCGACAAGGTATCCAATACAGGGCAGGCCGCGAAGGCAGATAGGGAGAGAGGGAGAGAGGAGGGCTCAGACGAAAGCTGGTGATGTACGACTGCAAGCGAGAGGGTAAATCATACTCTCTACCCAAACAACGTCGTACGCGTCCACAGATGACCAGTGCCAGCGAGACCAAAGCGAGGCGGCCGGGAGGCTGTAGGCGACCAAAAGCCGACCATGGTGGTCGAGAGCAAGGGAACAATTTGATTTCTTTTTTTCACGTTGATCCGCACGTCACGTGTCTGTGCCTTTGCATCTGCCCTCGTCCTTGCCTCGTCCCGCATTCTGTTCTTTACCAATGTGCTACTATTACACTGTTGCTAGCCCACACCACCGCAGGTGCTCCTGGACGCACTGCTTTTATCGGCCAGCTCCACTAGGACTGGAACGGCAAAGAAGTGCCGTAGCTGGCGCTTTCAAGACACGCTAGGACACGCTGGGCTCCTAGATGGTGGTGACGAGGGTATCGTCGTCGTCGTACGCGACGGGGCCTGTCACCGTTTAGCACTGTTGACTGGCGTTAACAGAGTGCATCTATCGTTCGGCCTTGTGGTGGCTGTGGTCGACAGACAACAATTCAATCGATCACGATCTGGCAAGTTAACCGTCACCGTCATGTCCAGTCCACATCAACACCTCGACACGAAATCTCCCGATGCGATGGACACCGCTGCGAAGCTACCCACGTCTCTCTTCACCGAGGCTGAACATCCGCAGCTTGATACGTTAGTAAACCGTCAACTTGCTGAAGGAATCGCCAAGGGAGACGCTGGGCCTGCAGAAATGGCACTATTACGTCCCACCTCGAATCTTGGCTGCACCGCGGCGGCGCAGGTTCTTGGCATTGTTGTTGCGCACTCCGAAGGCCGATTGAGGTGGGACTTTCGGTTAACGGGCTCCCTTGATGAATTCTCCGACTTTCCCCCATCGGAATTGAAAAGTTTGCTGAAGAATAGTCCCGACCTCGTCTCTGCCATCCTTTCTGCAGCTACGACTGGAAAATTCAAGGCTATCCGCGAGGACTATGGTAAGCCGCATCCGTCCTTTGACTGTGTCTGACAAGATATTAGATGTTCTACATGAAAAACAACGCCGGAATTTGCGTCCGATCCAAGCTCAGATCTCATAACTGGGCAGAAAATCGGTACTAATTGTGTTATTTGTACGCGATATTCGTTGACTTTCGTTTCAGCTGTCGGGAAGTCGTGGCAAATTGAAATTGATTTTAAAGGCGATTCAGCCAAATTTTTTCTGAAAATCCTTCGAAATTATCAACTCGAACCTCACCTCAAATTCTATGCCCGATATGTGACCATCATTCAATCGTCCGGTAGGGGGAATCTCGTATGATTGACGAGGCCGGAAGAGAAGTCATTGATATCTCTGTCAATCTTTCGGACGCACGTCGTACTTGTCTTGAGCCGTCTCTGATGTTCCTCGACAGCCTCCCGCGACCCTTCTTTCCGAGACTGGCTCTTTGGCGCTGACACAGATATTGCACGAGAAATAAATCTCAAATGGCAAGCACTGCTCCTCTAAGGTCTCTTTGAACACGCCCGGATTTGCGATAATCTCGAGTGTCGAGCGGCTTTGAGCGCCATCAATCAGCACGCTGATGTGCTTTCTCCTTGATGCGCGCGTCGAGTCGTCAACTCCAATTCTGAACACTGAGAGTCGGAGTCGTCCTTGGACCGTGGAGACATATGCGCCTCTACATGCATAACAGGATGGTAAGTCCAAAGATCGACGACCGGGCCGGGTTTACTTTCTGTCAATGACCATCATAGCAAATACGACATGCGGACTACAAACCTTTTCGTTGTGGAGGAAAGTCACAGGGGAAAACGCCGTCATAGTCGACGTCCTCTCTCCGAGGAAAGATCATGTACCTTGAGCAACATTTCTGGCATCATCTCGTCCGGCCTTCCCCCACCTCCAAGGGCTCGTCTGTTTTGACCGGGTCTTCTCCCGTTAGATCGGGATGTGCATCGTCTTACCACCCGACACATTTGCGACAAGTTGCACAGGTCCGTCTTCGCCGTGGTATATGCTGAGAATTCTCATGCGACATAGGACATGAGGTGCGTTAGGCCCTCGTCGCGATCGTCTTCCCGAATCACATCAGTGAACATCCCGCAGATCCAGATGGTCGTCACTGATGCCCAGCGAGTACGCCATCCACCGCTCTCTACTTTTCGCCGTCTTTCTTGTTCTCCGTTACATCAGGATGAGAACACGCATCCCAGGTACGCTTTCGCATCGGCTTCGGTGAAGTTATGATTTATTGTGCCGGAAGATGAATACGACTGTATGAATCTTGTAATTTATCGTCGCTTCACTCAGATCAGCACATGATCAGCCAACCCTTCATCCTCGTCTACTTGCATGGCTTCGTCGTAGTATATATAAACAGGCAGACGGCCGCACCAGTCAACAAACCAAAAACCACCATGTCACCACTTTGGGAGGATTATGGGCTCACCGTAGCCGATGTTCAGTCTCTCATGTCCACGGATTTACATCCTCACATTCTCCTGGCCTTCTGCCACGGCATTCACACTAGCATCTTCTTTGTTGCATTGTATTATATAAGTGGGTGCCCTTTTGGACAATTTCCTCTTCTCATATCAACATCTTATTTAGTTGAGAGCACGCAGCCCACTCGGAAACGGATGATCCTCGCCGGCATCATCACCTTCTTGTGGTTTGCCAATACTGTCATCTTGGGTTTGGACTGGAAATTGGTTGACCAGCTCTTCATTGCCCATGGGACATCGTTGGAGACGGAGTTCAACTTTTACCTTACTGGTGATATAGCATTGTCGATTGCTCATGCCGTACTTCGATGCCTTAGTGTCTTCGTTGCAGACATGATCTTGGTATGTACATTCCCTGGTGCTCAAGTAATCCTGAACCACTGATGGCTTCAATTAGGTTTGGCGCTGCTGGGTGCTGTATAGCGGAAATTTGAAAGTTATTGCCATACCCGCCCTTTGTGTGATCACTGAAACAAGTGAGTCCTATCCCTCAACAAACTTGTCCTGCTGATAGTTTGTGTTTAGTCAGTGCCTGTCTGGTCATCGTCTCCCTTGTTAAAGATATCTACTTCACTGGTGCCAGTCAAACAAATTGGTCGTTGGTCTATTACTCAATGACCGTGGCGACAAATAGCCTATGCACCATCCTCATCCTCGTTCGCATTGTGCGGGTTAGCGGCCTCGGTGCCAGCCTCAAGACCTACCGCGGCATCATTGAGATTCTCGTTGAATCGGCCGCTATGTATGCCTGATCTACATAGCTCTCCTTATTGCATATGCATACCAGTTTTACACTGGCGCAGCAGTCGGGACTGCCTACCCCTACCCTATGTTCATATCCTACAGCATCACCGTAAGTGTTTATCCATAGTCATTGACCATACTGACTGGCCATCCAGGGTATCGCGCCCACCCTCATCATCGCCCGTGTCATGTCCGGTCAATCACGTCCCAACGACTCATGGACGCGCCCATCCCTCCCGCACATGGGGAGCGATGTGCTCTCATCCACGGAGTCTCTGCAATTTGCCGGTGGGCCGAACCACAGCACGCAAACGACGTCCGCGAGCACCGGACATGCCGCAGCGGACATCGATCTGGAGGCGCAGGCGCAAGAGATTGTAGAAGAGACACGTGAGCAGGATGGAGACGAAGGTCGCGCTGAAGCCGGCGCGCTGGCATCTGGCCACAAGCTGTCTGCTGGGATGGTTTGAGATGGTCGAGATGGCCGGTTGAAGAAGAGCGGGTAGTGGTGGTATATACGCCGGCGGGGTTCTGGCAACCAACTTAGTTTCTCTCCTTTATCTCTGAATCACATTCGCAGGAGCGACGACGACGATCTTTAAATACTCTTTTACTTATGTTACCACTGGACATTTTACTTACTTACACTCTCAAATGTTGCACGGGATGCTCGTCAAGTCTTGTCGCCGTCAGCGGAGGGAGGGACGATGATGCTATGTCTGGGTGACTTTGATGCCATACAAGTCTGTGCACGATATGGCTGTAGGATGCTTTCTTGGCCAGCGGTGGTCTTTGATGTGGATGTGGATTCATTGAGCTTGTGTTCGTGTTGTCCGGTAAGTGTGTCCTGTGCGGTTTCCATCAGTTCATTACTCACGCCGCCTTGTCCAGTACGCGAGCCGAGGTGTATGTAGCATATATAGCGGTGAGTCAATGCTGCGCTTTTGGAAGATGTCGAAACTAACAAGGTTTTCGCAGCATATAATTGGATACAATTTGGATACAATTTGGATACAATAGCGTACATTAGTTAGATATGAGCCCGTAAGCGAGGTCAAAGTAAGGCTGAGTACATACGGTTGTGGTCTCGAGCATAGCCACAGCGGTGCGAGAGAGACGTCGACGGGTTACGGTGTGAGGAGTCATAGTCAGCACAGCCACGTCCAATCAGCCTTGTCTTTCAATTGGCCATCACCACGTCTCTTGAAAGAAGTCGCGCCCCAGTGAAGAAGCCGCGACGACGCATACGACAGGAGCATCCCGTGAAGACGCACCCAGGAGCATAACCCAGAGACGCCCGCCAGAGGAGAACCCGCGAAGACGCACCCCGGCGGAGTATGTCCCCAAGACGAGTTGCGTGGCGGCCGTTTTATTATGACTTGCGTTTTGCGAGCTATCAAATCCCAGTGAGCCGGGAGCAGCGACGACGACAGCAACACGTACGTTCTGAAGCGGTCGCGTACGGTTTCAGTGATAGATCCTAGCGCAGACAGAAAGGGAGCCCGCGGCCAGGGAAACAGGGATGGAAAGGGCGGGCGATGAAGAATCTCACATTTGTTTTCACTTTACGCTCATTGTCCGAGTCGTCGTCGTCGTACGCGACGAGGCCTGTCGTCATTTAGCACTGTTGCATGTCGTCGTTGACAGAGTACATCTGCCATTCATGGTTGTGGCTGTGGTCGAGACAATTCAAACTCCGCCACTCAATAAGAACCGCCAACGTATACTCCTGTAAAATGAGTAGAGATCATGCAAGCCAAAAAATTGGTACGATTGATGCGTAATAATTCCTCGTTGACCACATATCCTTCCAGCGGTCGAAAAATCTTGGGAAATCGAGTTCAAAGGCGAATCAGCCAACTTTTTTCTAAAAATTCTGCAAGAGTATCAAAGCAGAGACCATCATGGGAGCTCTTTCTATGCTCGATACATGACTTTTATTCAGTCGTCTGGTACCGGCAAGTCACGAATTGTTGACGAGGCTGGAAGGAAGTGCATTCACATACCTCTCAATCTTTCGAATGCGCAACGTACGGTGTCTAAGAGCTTGTTTTGAGATCTGTCTCACAGTGTTTCTGGATAGCCTATCCACCCAGTGACCCTTCTACTCGACATTGGCTCCTTCTTTTCGACGACTATGGGAAGCCTTATCTCCGTTCGCAAGCGCTTCTCTACGGCCTTCTTCAACAGACGCGGATTTGCTTGCAGCAATTGGAAGAAAGCCTTCCAAGTAAACTACAAGTTCACGACAAGGGTCAGTTCACGACACGTTCTGTTTAACATTCACGTCTACATGTAGCAGAGTCGACACGAACGAGGCTGCAGGTCTTGGCTACCATGCTGCGTGATCATCTAACCGAAGGAATGACGTTCGAGAAGCATGGAGAAAATCGACGCGCTTTTCACGCTGCGGCAATAGACCTCGCCGAGCAGGTATGTTACAGCGATATCGAATCTTACTACCTGATCACTGGCCATGTCATCAGTTCTTCACTGGCAAGGCGCGTCTCCCTGAACAAAGTGAGTAGCTGGCAATTATTATCTGCTTTACCCTCACCAGTTCCCTTTTGTAGCCTATTATGTTCCTTCAGCCGCAAAAGCCTTGTGGGAATTTATCGATCCCAACCACCAGCTACCAGCGTCCGAACCCACCGTTCTATTATCTTTCGACTCGGCGCATAACATCCTCACCCGTGCTCCCTCTCTCTTTCCCGAGCTCTGCCGTGCACTATACCTCATCAAGAGTGCACCGTTCTGGGCTATCTTCCTGTCCACGGCGGCAAAATTCCCTCGGGTTGCCCCCGATCCAAATTACAGACTATTCCCGCCCATTACTGAAACCGGGTTCGACCAGTTTGCCGAGCGCATCGTCAGTGGCGATCCCCAGTGGACACTTGATCGTATTGCTTCCACCCACCATATAGCGCATCTAGGACGTGCCTTGTAGGAGAGCGTTGCAGCCTTCTTCAAATCAAATTTAACTCCGATTACAGGTTTGCCACCCGGTTCGACCAGGGAGACCTCACAGTCCGTGAGGAGACCATATGGTTTGCGCACGTCAAGCTTCTATGCTTCAGCGCGGGTAGCGAATACTCAATTCTCCCAGATGATGCTCAATTGGCGTGTCTTGCGGTTCGACTTGCCCTCGATTTTAAGGCAGGTGCCTTGGACGGCGCTCAACGTTGTCAAGTTGAGAGGCATATGCGCGTAGTTCTATCCATGGACGACAACCACAACATGATTACGGTTTCTTCTTCGGAGCCTCTCCTTGCGCAAGCCGCATATAGTGCGATGAGGGACATCAGAAGTTGGGTGCCGGCGGAAGCGCTGCGGAAGCACATTTTCTCGTCTGGAATCAGCGTTGGACATCGCGGCGAGTGTGCCGCTTCGTTGGCTGTATTGCTTGCTCGTGATGCTGCCGTGGAACATGACCGTGCCTCTGCCAAAGGAGGTACAACGCTCAAGGACGATGGTTCACGGCGGGTCATCGCTGTTACCAGTTTTCTCGCGGCTCTTCTTGCGACTGACAGCAAACGGCTAGTGGCTGAGCCCCCCACTTTCTACCGAAGCATCGGCGAGGCGTATGCACCGCTTGGACATGCATTCAAGGACGGGCATATCTGGTTCAATCATTTCGTTCGCGTGGACGACTTTGACGTGATAAACCAGGAGTTTCTATGGCGCCTCGTTGGTCGTGGAGCTGCTGTCATTTTCCCAAACAACCAACGGTCCATTGATCTTTTGATTCCTGTTCTCATCGGGGACGTGCTCGCCAAGGAGAACGTGACTGCAATTTTCATACAGATCAAAAACGACAAAAGCTACACTGAGAAACCTACGCGATGGCTGTTCGACGCGATGGATCCCTTCTGCGTGGGTCTCTTCGCTAAAGGCGTCGTTCCTCTACCCGTTATCCGCATGGTCTTTGCGCTAGCGTCAAAAGAGCATTCAGTCGACTACCTCCTGCCAGAGCAATCGCCTACACTCATTGAAAGCTCGGAATTCCGGCCGCCGGGTCTAGAGACTACCTACACTGCATACGACATTTGGTGCTCGGGGATGTCCCACAGGACTTTTCGCGTGATAAGGGAGAATGAGGAATCGACATACCAAGATATCCTCCGAGTCCATCACAATCCGTATATGCGCTGCCCATCAGAGTTTGAAAAAGAACGAGGAGACATGCTACGGGCGATGAAACCGGGAGTGTCGTCGTTGCCGGCGCATCATCGGCGCTATGTTAGTGTGGATTCAAGGGATGTGGATGTGATTTTGGATGATGAGGTACCCGATGTACAGCAGGAACAGTTTAGTATGGAAGAATGGTGTAGGATCACTGGAGAAGCTGACTCGGAGTCTAGTACTGGGTAATGCGGTTCTTCGTGTATATGCAGAAAGAGTAAGAATGCAGTGGCCTTGGGTCGCGTACGTGATCAGGTTGAAATTGGGGCGCACAGTGCTGTTTATGGCCGGACCCGGACCATTGAAAATCATCAGGAAGAGAACCCTATGAGCGTACTAAGCCAGTAGCGCCATCTTAGAACTACTCACTCTCCGGTCGGCAAGGTCCGGGAACAACAGCGATCGAAGACGCTCTTGCAAGTTGACCGCCACCGTCATGTCCAGTCCCGCAAGCGTCGACACCTCGACACGAAATCTCCCGATTCGATGGACACCACTAAGCATGATGGTGAATATTCTCTCTGAAACATATGCGATCTCACCTCATGCTTTACTAGATCACGGATGGGGGACCTCTGCTGCCACGCCTCGCTCTACCAGTTATTACAGACGTCGGTGTAATCCACAAGTGACGAAGACCTTCAGCCTACTTTCGAGGCCATTATGGACAAAACGCGATCGTCCCCGATGCACTCCGCGACTGAAGAGTTCTTGTTGCTGATGCGGTCGGTTGCACAATACCCGTCTAACTATCAGTCCTTTCCTGTGTCTGTGCTTGATGAACTGTATTAGCTAACTACGTACCGGGAATGAGTATCAGCGGCTCGTGGCTTGAGAAATATCGACTTGTGAGTTCTTGGTATCCTGAGTGACCTCAATGAGGCTCAATCAAATCTCCTCTGCTCTAGAACGGAGGGTCCGGAGTTTGCCGGTACACGTCTTTTCCATCCTGCCATCATGTCTGAAATCCGCGGCGGCACTAGTCAAGTAACTCCCTGTTGGCGACCAAGAAATTGTACCTGTATCTGGCTCGTGTAGCAGCTTTCTGCTTGCCATGGCGTCGGTGACTAAGGCGCGGGCGTTCTCGGCGTGCGGACTCTCAAAGCTCAGCTATTTTGTCGTGCACTGGCCCCAAGGTGAGGCCTCGTTACTTGCTATAGGCCAAGTCGTAGAGTTCCGTTAAAGCATTAATCCACCGGACTAGGAACAGTTGGAAAAGGGTATGCCGATGCTTGATCGCACCACAGATATGGCTATCTGCTACGAAAAGAGTGGGTAAGCAACACATCTTCATCTTCTTGGACTGAATACAGATTATGATTTTAGCGAACTCCGTGGATTTCTGTTCTCTAGGTATCGCATTTTGGAGGATCCTTCCTCTTAGTTCGGCAGGTTTAACTAAACGATGCCGCGATACGTTCGTACGGACGCATCTCCTCTAGCAATTATCCCGGTGGGTCTATACACGCGGTATACATGGCAACAGACTAACAGCATATAAGGTACTCGCCTTTATCACGATCACCCGGCGGTAAATTGCGCCACAGATTCTTAAAGCCATTTAGGGTGGTATGTCGGTCTGTTTGACTCGGTTAACAGGGCTTAATCTATTTTCCTTTAGACGTCCACATTGCCTGATATAGGCGACAATGGGCACTATCCGAGGGCATTTGTTTGGCCGACTTTGGTACCTCTTCAGAGCGTTCTGTTTATAACGTGACCATCTCCCTCTTTGTCTACAACAATCCTCTTCCTCGGACCACCAAGGTAAGCCCCCCCTCCCTCAAGTCGCACCGGCTTGCCTGAACGAATTTGACAGCCTTACTTCCCGCCCGAATACACCACGATGTCTATTGCGAGCAACCACTTGCACCAGACCGAAAGCAGCGCGCCTGCAGTCCCACTACTCCAATCGTTCTCTCTATCAACAATGCTTCGCCGATCCAGGAACTACCGCGGGAGCTCATGGAGGAGATATTCCTCTACCATACGCCTCCAGACGGCATCAAGGCCTTGTGTGTTCGAAACGATCCCTGGACATTGGCCAATGTCTGTCGGTCTTGGCGCGATGTGGCTACGCGCTGCCCTCGCCTGTGGAGGCACATAGACGTGCCCGTGCGTGTTTTTGCCCAATGTTCAAACCCGGTTGCCTTGCTATCTCTCGTTGTATCTCGTGCACAGGCGATGGATCTGTTCATCACATTCGATGCCCGTCACGTAGAGGACGACGCCGGAAATGTCGTTGAGAATCTCTTGGCCCTGACTTTGGCTTTATTTAAGGTCTTGGTGGAACGCAGTACGCAATGGCACACCGTTCAACTTATCGAGTTCGACACGCTGTGCATAGGTGTCCTTGAAGGTGTTCGGGACAGGCTTCCGCGGCTCACGAAGCTCGATGTTCAACCTCATGTCGAGGCCGACTGGGGGACTCCAGGTTTCACAACTGCTCCACTTCTCAAGAGCATATGCCTGTTTTTTTCTGCGGAGGTCGTGGTGCACTGTATTCCTGGGCAAGCCCAGCTAACTTTGGTGTAGAAGGTGCCTACTATGACTGCTCCCTGGTCGCCCTACTGCGTCATTGTCCCCTCCTCAAGGTGCTGGGCATGCGTTTCCTGCGGCCACCCCCGTCGATGAGCGCGTTACCTCTCAGATCACACGATTCATCATGCCTGGTTCTTTTTCCGATTTGACTCTCGTTCGTCTTCTGCCGCTTCGTACGCTCAGCATCGGCGATATCGACGGTACATCGCTCGAAACCATCCTTCCCTCTGTGCTAGATCTCCTCAAACATTCTCGCTGCCCGCTTGTTTCATTGGAGCTCATCACCTGCGATTTGGCGGGCTTGGTAGCAGTGCTTGAGCTCGTGCCGCAGCTGCAGAAGCTTACCGTTGTGTTCGACCAGTTCTTACCCGACACGGCGGCTTTCGTTTCCGGCGTCGACCAAGCATTGTCCGCGTTGATGATGGATTTGGAAAAAGTGGATTTACTGCCCAATCTCCAGCAACTGCTGCTCCTCTTCCTTATCCCGAAGAAGAGCTTGGCGTCGGAGTTTACGTTCTTCAAGAACGAAGGGGTAGCCGCGATGCTTCGACGCAGGAGTGCACAGTGTCAATTGGATGCGTATTGTCGTTTTGATTTTGAAGAAGTTTACATCGCCGAGGATGGCTGGCTAGGTAGCGTTCATTGATGGACGACTGGGATAGTGTGTTTTCTCCTGAATCGCATTTATTGGCGGTTATCACATCTGTAACATATTTAGATATACTGTATATACCGTTTTCAATGATTCGTGCTATCGATGCCAGTGGTGTACAGGACGACGTAGGGAATCTCCTCTCTGAACTGGCTTTGACTTTATTGAACGTGCTGATGGAACGCAGCAGGGCGATGGAACCGGGAGTGGGAATGCTTTTAAACCTCAACCTTCGTTAGAGCGAACTCTTTCGTTACCGCCTCAGAGAACTTCGCAACAGGACCTTGCGTATAGTCGAGCTTCAAGCTGTTACCGGCCGATCTTTAAGCACGCGACCTTGTAGCCAGCAGGCATCTTGGCGCGCGCTTTGAATGCCTTCAGATCGCCGATGGCGTACTACCAGAAGTGGTCGGTTTTGGTATAAGTGGTGCGAGCGGCGAGACTGCATACTAGGCTCAGCTGTTTCCATTGCCCTAACAGAGAAGGGTTAATACCGTATGAGGAGCTCCAATATCTACTCATGATTGGAGGCATTGGAGGCAAGGAGCTGCGATCAGTAAGTAAATTCTAGCTGTAAGTAGAAACCGACGATGTTGAATATTGAACTGGCGAAGCAGACGCGACTACCGCTGCGCGCACGTATTCATTCGCCGATCTGAGTAACAAAGCGGTATAAGTACTAGTCGGGGGTACAGAGACAACACTACTAAGAGTTCAGGATAAGTACGAGGGGCGCTGGATTATACAGTGGTCAGGCATACAACACCCCACGAGGAGACTCGTCACATTTCGTATAGCGCACAGAGCCGATGGCCTGGAAGCAGTCAGCATGACGTTCGACAAAAGCACAACAAGAAGCTCAGAGATCTTGGTGGAAGAATTATCTCATCGGACGCGAGGTCCTCTGAAGTAGCAAATATATAAAGGTATAACATCATAGAAGGCGAAAAGAGGTGTATATATTGGTTATTCACCTTGGTCTTGTAACCTTTCGACTTGTAATGTCGTAGAGGAGCGACCGCCTAGGCGGAATGTCTGGTGTGCTTGGGAAGTTAATCATCGCAGACGCGCCAGCCTGCGAAGATGCACGTCACAAGATCCTGGTAGAATCAGGCGGGGGCACAATGCCCAAGCGTTAGTAGTAGAACATTCTGAAGAGGAATTAGCACGAGATGGAAGAAGAAGGGAGATAGAAGGAAAAGCTCAGTAGTAAATAAATTGAGGAGTTGTTTTTTTCATGGGACTTTGTCCTCATAGGGTAGACAAAGATATAGCACCATATCGGAGGAAGTATAGAGCGAAAGAGACTGGATATTCACCTTAATAACCGAAAGTGGCAGAGTCCGCCACAGGACGACGTTCATGAACGTCGGCGGCATTCTTCGTCCCGCGTTGTAGGGAGGCGCATCGACCGACAAGATATCCAATACAAGGCAGGCCGCGAAGGCAGATAGGGAGGCTGTGTGTGAGGAGGGCTCGGTCGGGAACGACAGCTGGTGATGTACGACTGCAAGCGAGAGGGTAAATCATACTCTACCCAAGCAGCGTCGTACGCGTCCACAGATGACCAGTGCCACCGAGACCAAAGCGAGGCAGCCTGGAGGCTGTAGGCGACCAAATGGCGACCATAGTGGTCGAGAGCAAGGGAACAATTTGCAATTTTTTTCGCGTTCCGCACGTCACGTGTCCGTCCCTTCCCATTCTGGCCTCGTTCCCCACATTCTGCTCCTGGCCGCATTGCTTTCATCGGAGAGCCCCACTAGGACTGGAACGGCAAAGAAGTGCCCGATTGTTGGTACAACCGCCTGGTTCTGTATGAGATTTCCAGGCCGAATGCATGCGACTATTGGACTACCGTTGTCAAATTAACTATACAACCGTCCGAGAAAATTACCACTCTTTGCCGAGCTTGAAGTGCCATTCCCAGTCGGCATAGATCTTACCGTCGGCGTCGACAACACGGCTTTTCACGTTGTACGTACCCGTGCGCACGAGCATACCGGACGGAGAGACATCGGGGTCAAAGTTCTTGATGTATGGCTCGCCATTCGGATGAGGCCCATACGACCCGAGCATCTGATATAGTCTGTCGACCTTGACACCCGCCCGCTTGACCCCTTGGATGTATCGCACGCCTGAGATGATGGAGTGGTTCACTTTGAACGTGATGCGGACGTCGCCCTCCTTGATGACAATCGGATTCATCTTTGTACCGACGAGCTTTGCGATGTCCTTGAGGTTTTTGACAATCTTTCGTCCCGCCGGTTCTTACTTGATGCGTATTCTGGTCCCAAGGAACAAACGAGTAAAACGACGCTCAACACTTAGCCCCAGTCTGTGCGATTCCAAATGTGCAGTCTGGCGATAACTGGGCACTCCTTCCGATGCCCTCCTTCCTTCCAATCGGCAGCCTGGCATTCCTTGAAATGAAGCGTAAGATCAACTCAAGAGCAAACATCGAATATGGCGATTTACCCTACTGCAATAAGGTGTCTGGCATTTAGAGCAGCGCTCCGTCGATGGTTTTTTGCAGGAATTGCAGAGGTCCATCTCTCCCCGGTCATTCTTGTCGCGCAGGCGTTTATTCAGGGCCCGGAGTTGCGCCATCGAGCAAGGTAAAACCTAAACAAAGGGAACCATTTGAACGGCAGTGAACCCACAATCATCTAACATGTTCGAACGTACAAACACGGTGCTTGGATCTGTAATTATGTATCCATCTAGCGAACCACCATCGCGTGAAAAGGGTACGCGCATTCCGCTCGTAATGCAGAGGATATGCCCGATTTTGCAAGCAGCCGCGTCCTGGACGGGATTTGCGGTGTAGAATACCACGGGGAAGTAGTCATCGATCTTGTCTTTGACGATGAATACCGGGCGCGTCGAGGAGTTGTCTCGCACGATCTAAGTAGTAGTGAAGTAAAACCACTGGCCTGGTAGTAGCTTGACCATGAGAAAGGAGCTGACCTCCCCGAAGATAATCCAGCTCTCGCCCGGCTTTGGTGGCGCTACAGGCACATGCGCGGAATCTGGAAAATCCATTATATTCTCGAGGTCGAGCTTGTACACGGTTTCTGTGCCATGGGACATATTTCAAGGACTTAGGTTGATGGTGCATCATAAGTTAAAGCCGATTTTCGAGCAGAAACGTACCAGTGTCGCGTGCAGAAAAAGAGACGACTGACTAGGCCGATAGAGCGAGGATGGGAGTTTGGGGAAGAGTCTAGAGAGAGGCTGAAGCGAACGATGGGGAAGGAACCGAATCGGGCATTACTAAATACGGACATGACGCATTGACGGGGATACTAAGGCTACTGAATAGCTGAATAGAGAACCCGTTTCTTTCCTTAGCTTGGGCATTGCACTCGCTCCTCGGAAGTCAGGCGTTCGCAGAATATCGTCAGTGATCGTGGTCAGAGATAAACCTGCGTCGGCGGCTGTGTACAGCATATCCTCGGTGGGGGCAGCTCATTAGGGCGTTCGAGCGGGTTAGTCGCCGCGAGAGCATGGCTAGCCTCGATCTAGTAATACACAATTGACGTCCACTCAGCATCAGGGGCAAATGCAGGCGTCGTTGGCCTCGCTGACACGAATGTGCACTCAGGTAGTACTATGTCTGCCTGTCTTCAGTACATGCACCATATCGTTAAATATCTTCTAGGGTTTCAATCGTTTGCATGGTAGTAGTGGAGCTGGTTTAGCGTATACCGTTGTGCCATTCCTCGATGATGAGTCGTCTTCGGTGGTGAATATTCTCATTGAAATATAGTACAGTGCGTTCTCACCTCATGCTTTATTTGGATCGCGGATGGAGGACCTCTGCCGCCACGCCCGCTCTACCAGCTACTACAGACGTCGATGTTCTCCACCAATTGTGTGGCGAAGACCTTTCAGCCTACGTCCGAGGCTATTTTTTTTTTCCAACAGCTTGATCACATCTTCGATTTCGCTATCGAGGATCTCTTCCGCCAGTGCTTGGTTCGGCTCGTCCGGCGTCTCTACATCGATTTCTTCGAGTGCTTCGGCCGTTGCACGTTCGCTCTCGTCTATTTCGGCTGTTGTTCTTGGTTGATGACATATCATGCTTCTTCGAAAATGCCACAAGTTCAGCGGCGTTGGCTTTGGCTTCGTTCCGGCAAAGTTGGCGTGGATGAACTGAACAACACGTCAGGAATGTGTTGATTCGTTTGTGAAGCTCGATGTTCGCGAAGGCTTCCTAAGAAAGCCACTGGTGCGCCACTAGTGCGAACGTCTATCCATACAGCTCCCGGTCTAGCAAGGCCGACTACGACAATGTAGGTTCCTTTTCTTCCGATGACTCCTCTTCAAAATTAAGAAGACATGAGCACAAACCGGGACTCCAGGCACTTCAGGTATGAAATCAAACCGCTTCACCAACGTCGCCACGATTATCTGCAACTCCATCATGGCCAGGTTACGTCCGACGCACGCCCTGGACAACGCATTAGATGGCGCTTGCAGCATTTCAGAGGAACGAACCTCGGCCCCACAGAAAACGGATTAAACGTCCGCGCCATCTTATCCTTCCTCTCCTCCTCCAACCACCGCTCCGGCCTGAACGCCTCCACATCCTCGCCCCAGATATCCTGATCCCGATGGATTGTGTAGCTGGGTACGCTGACAACCGTCCCAGCAGGGAAGAATGCGCCAAGCACTGTCATGCCGCCTTCTGGTACGACGCGGGGAAGACCCAAGGCGGATGTGGAGTGTAATCGCAGTCCTTCGTTGATGCAGGCTTGGAGGTAAGGGAGCGCCTTGACTTCGTCGGAGGCGGCGATGTCGTTTGGTGCGAGGTTCTCATCGAGTTCGGCTTGTAGCTTGAGGTGTGCGTCGTGGTTATTTGAGAGGTAGTGTAGGATCGCACATGTAGAGCTATTGAAAGAATGATTAGCATTGGCGACTAAGATAGAGAAATTGGACTTACTTCGATGTAGTATCTGGGCCGGCAATCAGAAGCGTTAAAGCCTCTGCTGTGAGTTCCTCTCGTCCCATTGGGTTACCCTTGACGACGACATGAGTAATTAACATCGAATGAGATAGGTTAAACCCCTACATGCTCATCCTTGCCCGCCTGCAACTTGCTCAACAAATCATTTCTATCTGTCAGCGCCGCCAGTCTCTTCTAGACAGCCATGATAGCAATCCCCGCCAACGTCTTCACGTCCTCCATACCCTGTGAGAACCACGGCGTCTTCGCCATTATCGGACGCCACCACGACGGGAAGACGCCCATGCCCGTTCAAGATTTGTACAGCTGGTATCTCCTTGACATCGTTGGCAGAAGTCGATTCGCCGTAAGATTTCATTGCTTCTTTATTGCTCCGAGGAACGGGGCGGAGTCTTTACCTGCACGGAGCATGCCAAAGGTGCTCCAAAAGCGAGGTCCCCGACGATGTCAAAAGCGAGATAGTTCACCCCTTCGAAAATAAGTATCAGCTCCTGGTGTGGAATACGGAAATACTGGAAATGCTTACAAGGTAAACAATCCAACCACACCCATCCGTTCCGTGCAACCCATCCATCGCCTTCGGTGCCCTTTGTCTCTTTGCCGCCATCTGCTAGATCGCAGAATCTTTCCCATTGTCCCACGAGCTCGCCGATAAACACTCGAATTCGCAGCTCAAACTCTAGAACACTCTTCTGCGCGAAGATGTGGGACACGATCTTCCTCTTCCTGGAATGCTCCTGCTGGTCGCGGGTGTTAAAGAGGCCGCGCTGAATGGAGACGAAGGCGTCGTAGAATCCGGATTTGAGCGCGCCGTTGCCATGACCGTAAACGACGGGCAGAGCGTCCGGCGAGGCAATGGAAATGTGATTGGGAGCAAGTCGAACGAAGGACCTGGAAGCAGTTAGTCTTGGTGCAGGATAGCAGGGAATGGAAGAGACATACCGTGCTTCAGATGTAGTTGATGAACGACTTCCTGTCCGTGGAAAGACACCACACCCAACCAGGCATCTGAGAACCTTGCGCCAAGAGGTCCTGGGAATGCACGTAGCTTGTACCGGTCGAAGAGGTAGGGTATCAAATGTAAAAAGCACCACGAAGAGTGCCGAAAAGGATAGGCACGTCGATAGTGACAGGTGGTCGACGAATATAGACTTGAGGGCGTTCATGTTCGATTGCAGTCCATAGATGTCAATCGACAGGTTTTGTACTCGTTCGGCGCTGATCATGTGGAAAACGCTAATGAGCTAACCCGAATCCACCGCAGCGGTACCCCTTATTTTCATTGAAGAAGGACAATAGCGCGTCCGACGCGAACGAACGTCTCTCAAAATAACAGCATGTGCGCAAATACAGCTGTCTGTCGATTGGTATAGGGTACTGGTATGAGCCGGTGGATCAGGTGGCCTCATGGGCGGCACCAGGGTACGACGAGAAACGAAGGCGTTAGGGCGTCTGGGTTCCGGTGGGAAAGAAACGGCGGAACGAATTAACGACTAGTTCTTGCCCGAGGGGCGCGCATGTCGGCGACGGATAGACTCGCGACGATGAATGGGAGGTTGAGAGCCTCCCTATGAGAATGAGCGGCGCCTTTACTCTCAGATGAACTGGAACCTGCTCACCGTTTGTGTCCCATTACCAAGCTCCTGTGCGGGGTTTAAAAAACACCCGCTGTTGCTAAAATAACGCGTCGGGCGTAGGAGTAGGTTCCACGCTCATGAAGATAGTGCATGGTTGGACGTTGGCCGATCAACTGCTGGATTCGCGGCCACAAGGCGGAAAGGCGATCAGCGCAGTCCTAAAGTTCCAACTTCCCTAGCACTGATATGTCATCATGCTGATGATGTGGCGCAATGATTAACGACAAGGAAGAAATTGATTGGTGGCATATCCGCTCCAAAATATAACATTGTTCACCGGAGGAGGTATAACATAATGTCAGGGAAGGAGGAGAGTAATTCGAACTCGCGTATTGAACAGAGCCGGTAACCTAGACAAGTCATGAGCATCAAATTCAACAACCATGATACGAAGCTCAGAGATCTTGGTGGAAGAGTTGTCTCATCGGACGGCGTCCTCTGAAGTAGCAAATATACAGATATAGCATCATGGTGGAAAAGAGGAGACATCTATTCACCTTGACCACCTGTAACCCTTCGTAGGCTCTTGACCGCCCAGGCGACACATCCGGCGACCTCGTCAAGTCATGCGGGGTGATCAGAGCCACGAGAGCAAGACAATTTCGCTAGGGAAGATCCTATTTATGAGATAGCACATGGACACTGCGATGCTTGTCGGGTAGAACGTGAAGCAGGAGGCCCAAGTCAAGGATCCCTTCGGCATTAAGTTTGGGGCCAGTCGCGGTCCGATCTAAGGGTGGATAAGCACGAAGAAAGGAAAGGAAATGTTCAGTTGATCGTAGAATGTTGTACGCATTGGACGTTGTCCTCGAATGTTCGCAGATGATCATATGAGGCATCATTGCGGGGAAGAGGGAATAGCGCGTACTCACATGAAAAGCATGATAAGACAACTAGGATGTTCCGAATCTGAGGAAGCGATGAGCAAAGCATTTAACGACACAGAATACAAAGCTCAGAGATCTTGGTGGAACAGTTGTCTCATCGGACGGCGTCCTCTGAAGTAGCAAATATAAAGATATATCATGGCGGAAAAGAGGGTAAAGACTTTGAATATTCACATGGTTCAGTAGTCGGAACTGAGAGGCCGACTCGCACGATGCAGGTAAGGCAGGGTCATCCAACTTGTGTTGGAAGACAACCTAGAGACAGAGTGAGTCCTCGTATACGACATGTCGGACACTTTTCAAGCGAGAACGGGTTAACGGGATATGCGCCCAGAAAGAGGTAAAATAATCCCCAACAGTGAAGCGTGCTGACGGCCCGCAAGTAGCGCTCCGGGGTTGCGCACAGCGAGCGACAAAATCCCAACCATGGCGGTCGTGAGCAACTCAGCAAGAGGAAAAATCATTCGCGTTCTGGATTTTGATTTCCGCTCATCACGTGCCCATCATTTTTCCGGCGTCCGCATCCGCATTTTGCTTCTGCGCCATTCATTTGGCAGACTACAGCCAGATCCTCTCCGCCAACGATGAAGAGCTCTCCGCTGCTTTCGACGCATTCATGGTACCCGTAGCGCGTCCTGCTACTCAGCAATATCGGAAAGACCCGCATGGATAGCCTTGCAAACAGGCTGAGCTCCTCTACCAAGACGACGACGGCGGCAAACAGCACTTCACGATAGCAACTTGGATGCTGTAGATGGTGGCAGTGCCGTAGAATGCGAACGACCCCCGAGAATGACTGGTACGTGGTCAATTTGGATGGCGACTATACCTCATGACGCCGCCACTTGATAGCTTCACGATGTTCGCGGCTCCTTCACAATCGCGTCTGGAATAGTCTCATGGAACCAGAACACTGATGGACAAACGGCGTGTGTTGTCCTCGCCGGACAGGGTTTTTTTCCAAGGCAAAAGACGGTGAGCATTTGATTAGATGTTTCCGCTTCAATTGCGCTGGGAGTATGGATCAGACGAGTCTTTGGGATATAGAGATGCCCCGCCTTCCCGACACACAACAAATGACTTGGGCGGATGACTTCAAGAGGTTCGCTGGATCATATTGTCTTACAGGCTACCGCGCCATGGGATGCCTCGCTGGTTCGGCTCTTTGTTATGAGAAAGGTGCGTATTTCACCTTGATCTTTGACGTGTTTGACAGATCTTCACGACGCTTCTGCCAGCACATTCGCCGCATTCGATTGCTTGAGGAACGGAGAGGCGGGGGACCTTGTAGGCTTACCGGCGTCTCTTGGATGTGCTTCTGGGTCCGGTCGTTTCATTTCTGGTTCAAATTTGACAGAGCTCTCAGTACTAGTCTTGCCATTATTTCTCTGCCAGTACATCCAGGGAACGCCTCGGCGGAGCCCATCATGTCCTACCCGCTACGCTGTTTGACTTTCTTAAATACACTGATTTTCATACCCACCCTCTGTCATCTATGGAGCGTGCAAGTTGTTGTCGCGAGGATATTTAGTCCCGAGTGTCGAGCGGCTTTGAACCCAATCAATCAGCACGATGGGCTTTCTCCTTGCCGCCATCACGGTACTCACGAACACGACGCACTCTCACTCCGGCAAAGAAGTCACAGGCCGATACTTAACCACGATGGAAGAAGATGCTTGCTAGCAGCGAGAGCAAAGATCGACGACCGGGTTTGCTTTCTCTCAACGACCAACATCATAGCAAATCCGACACGCAGATCTAGACTAGCGAATCTTTTCGTTGTGGAGGACAGCCACAGGGATCTAGGCCGTCATATTCGACGTCCACTCTCCGAGGAAAGATGGACCTTGAGCGAGCAGCATCCTCTCGTCCGGCCACTGGGCTCACTGTCTATTTTGATCGCTTCTTCTCTCGTTAGATCACGATGTGTGTCGTCTTACCACCCGACAACATTTGCGACAAGTCGCATAGGTCCGTCTTCGCCGTGGTATACGTAGAAGTCTCATACGACATAGGACATGAGGTGCGATAGGCACTCGTCGCGACCGTCTTCTCGAATCGTATCAATGAACATCCCGCAGATCCAGATGGTCGTCGCTGATGCCCACGGAGTACGCCATCTATCGCTCTCTACTTTTCGCCGTCTTTCTTGTTCTCCGTTACATCAGGATGAGAACACGCATCCTAGGTACGCTTTCGCATCGGCTTCGGTGAAGTTATGATTTATTGCGCCGGAAGATGAATACGACTGTACGAATCTTGTAATTTATCATCCCTTCACTCAGATCAGCACAGGATCAGCCAATCCTTTCGTCCTCGTCTACTTGCATGGCTTCGTCGTTGCATATAAAGAGGCAGGCGCAAGTCAGCAAACCAAAAACCACCATGTCACCACCTTTGGAGGACTATGGGCTCACCATGGCCGATGTTCAGACTATCATGTCCACACAGTTACATCCGATAATTCTCCTGGCCTTCTGCCACGGCATTCACACCAGCCTCTTCTTCATTGCCTTATATTATATAAGTAGGTGCCCTTTCCGACAATTTCCTCTTCTCATATCAACATCTTATCTAGTCGAGAGCACACAGCCCACTCGGAAACGGATGACCCTCGCCGGCATCGTCACCTTCCTATGGTTTGCCAATACTGTCATCTTGGGTTTGAACTGGAAAATTGTTGACCATGTCTTCATTGCCCACGGGACATCGTTGGAGACAGAGTTCAACTTTGTGTTTAGTACTGGTGATCTAGCATTGACGATTGCTCAAGACGTACTTCGATACCTTAGTGTCTTCGTTGCAGACCTGATCTTGGTGTGTACATTCCCTGGTGCTCAAGTAATCCTGAACTGCTGATGGCTTCAATTAGGTTTGGCGCTGCTGGGTGCTGTATAGCGGAAATTTAAAAGTTATTGCCATACCTGGCCTTTGTGTGATCATTGAGACACGTGAGTCCTATCCCCCAACAAACTTGTCCTTCTGATATTTTGTGTTTAGTCAGTGCCTGTATGGTCATCGTCTATGTTGAAGATATCAACTTGCCAGTGCAGCCAGTGAACTTGGTCGCTGGTCTATTACTCAATGACCGTGACAAATAGCCTATGCACCATCCTCATCCTCTTTCGCATTGTGCGGGTTAGCGGCCTCGGTGCCAGCCTCAAGACCTACCGCGGCATCATTGAGATTCTTGTTGAATCGGCTGCTATGTATGCCATCATCTACATAGCTCTCCTTATTGCATATGCATACCAGTTTTACACTGGCCAGCGTACAATCATGACGGCCTACCCTACCCATGATATCGTATAGCATCACCGTAAGTGTTTATCCATAGTCATTCACTATACTGACTTGCCATCCAGGGTATCGCACCAACCCTCATCATCGCCCGTGTCATGGCCGGTCAATCGCGTCCCAACGACTCATGGACGCGTCCATCCCTTCCGCACATGGGGAGCGATGTGCTCTCATCCACGGAGTCTCTGCAATTTGCCAGTGGGCCAAACCACAGCACGCAAACGACGTCCGCGAGCACCGGACATGCCACAGCGGACATCGATCTGGAGGCGCAGGCGCAAGAGATTGTAGAAGAGCCACGTGAGCAGGATGGAGACGAAGGTCGCGCTGAGCCCGGCGCGCTCCCATCCCTCCCGCACATGGGGAGCGATGTGCTCTCATCCACGGAGTCTCTGCAATTTGTCGGTGGGCCGAACCACAGCACGACGTCCGCGAGCACCGGACATGCCACAGCGGACATCGATCTGGAGGCACAGGCGCAAGAGATTGTGGAAGAGCCACGTGAGCAGGATGGAGACGAACGTCGTGCTGAAGCCGGCGCGCTGGCATCTGGGAAGGTTTGAGATGGTCGAGATGGCTGGTTGAAGAAGAGGGGGTCGTGGTGGTGTATGCGCTGGCGCGCGCGGTTCTGGCAACCAAAGTTCTCTCCTTTATCTCTGAATACTTCATTCATTACCTAGATTTATTTATTCGAGTACTTGCTCCCACACTCGTTTCCCAGAATATTCTATACATTTTTTGAGTCTCAGTGCAGACGTTGGCACAGACAGTCGCTAGTAAGACGAGTCACAGATTAGATACCGCTCAAACGACCTTTCGCGCCTTCTCTGTAGGCTATATATGAGATTTCCAGGCCGAATGCATGCGACTACCATTGTCAAATTAACTATACAAACGCCCAAGAAAACTACCACTCTTTGCCAACCTTGAAGTGCCATTCCCAGTCGGCATAGATCTTGCCATCGGTCGACAACACGGCTTTTCACGTTGTACGTACTCGAGCGCACGACCATACCGGACGGAGCTTCTTCGCCGAAGACGAGATTGATATGAGAGTCCGAGGACGACAAAAAAGAGGGAGGATCATCGGATTGAAAGGCGGAAAAGGGACGAACTATTCAGGTGAGATCCTGACTTTAGATTTACTATTGTCTTGTTCCTTGCCTTCGCGGGCAATTGTAGAGGCGTAATAAAGTATCACAAGAGTTCCTGTGGGTGACTCGCGCATCAGACTGAAGGAATTAGAGCGGGAAACGCGCTTTCGCCAAAGTGTCGGAGGGACGGAGGAGGACGACCAGCTCTGTCGTCACTACCCCACATCCGAGAGAGCCCAGATAAGATTGTCAGCACTCCGAACGTGTCACAGGGTTCACCAGATCCTGTGTCATCGATAGTAGGGTCCTCGCTGAGATGTTGGCGGAAAATCCAGGAAGAAAAGCGCGTCCAGCCGTCAGGATATCGTCGGAATCCATATTAAGTAAGTCAGAGACCAAGATATCCATGAAATTGAGGTATCCAAGAGTCGCGAGAAGGGTGGGAGAGCAAGGGGTCGAGTTGGTGTAAGCGCCGCAGATCGGACTCGACGTGTTCGAGTTCAAGTTTAGCCGATCACTTGGGGATCTGATCTCATGATACCTGTCAACACGACATTTCTCCGTCAATTCCGGGACTATTGGACGTCTGGAGCGATAATCTAACTTGGTGACCCGCTGAACGTGCGGAGGAAATATTCCGGAATATCACTCTGGGTACGCCACGG
>JADNRX010000668.1:0-27202 GCA_015501595.1 Hymenopellis radicata
GAACTTGGGGGAGGTTCTGGCGTGATCACTACGCAGCGGCGCAACCTTCAGGTTCATCTCGCAGGAGATCTAGCCTTTTGAGGGCTCTCAGCTTGCTAGGAACGGTGCAAAAATCAATGCTGTGGCGGGAGTCGAACACTCCTTCGGGAGTGCAAAATGACAGTGGCAGCATGCATAGCCACTACACTAAAGAAACTTATCTTGAGAGATATCTCTGAGTCTGATCAGATCCCGTCTCATAGATCTTGGCTGTCAAATTCTATTTCCTTTCTTGCCTTCTCCCACCATGAACGAGCGCCACGGAGGCATCGCCGTCACACATCCAGGCTTACTCACACATCTTGCGTATATACGGAAGTATGATATGACTGATTTGATGCCTTGTTTCCAGAGTGCGGCATACTTACCATTTCCGCATTTGCTTTTGAGTCATTCAGTTTCGATTCTTCTCACTGACACAGGTGGCAAAGTCGCGGCAACTCGATCGAGTTGCCGGACAAGCAACTCCTGCTGCAACTCGCCTGACACGCGGCGAAGGCTTGCCTTAAAAGGCACATTCGATTTGTTGAGTATTTAATAATATCATAATAATAATTACTCATTGTGTGACTGGCGCGTGATTCCTTTCCTTGCTCTCTCTCTCTCTGCCTTTGGATACGTTCTGGGGCTCAGCGTTGGTTTTCGCAACGGCGCTCGATTTCGGACGACTCGTGCAGCCATTGGATTCGTTCCGTGGCTTTCAGAAGGGGCACGACGCAGGAGGATGGAAAGATTTTAACGTCCCTCTACAAATGGCCGGCCTACCCGCTCCCATTCGCGCAGAACCATTCGCTACATTACTCGCAGCACCTATTTCACCGCAGAACGACATTATGATGAATGCGAAATATGAAGACACGCAGACCCAGTGTGCCAGGTCCTCGCCTATCGCCGCTCAAAAAGGTCGATCTCGCACGGTGGAGGCGCTCAGTCATCCAATGGCATATCTGGAGGGCGATCCGGGACAGAGCAAGATACCCAAAATGAATTATGTGAGTACAATTCTCTGTGTACGGGCCTCGCTAATGTCCACGCAGTAGCGCTCACCACGATATTGATGTTCGACAAGCAGCCCTTGTAACAACAACGACAGCGGAGAGCAGCATGATCACCTCGCTGGCAAGTTCACCATCGATTGACCCAAGACCGACGGATTCGGGCTCATGCGTGAGTTTATCATTCATTGCAGAAGGCTCTGCTCTTAAACTTATTACAGTCCCTTCATGGCGATCACTTGCATTGCTCGGGAAGCGCCACGACAACGTTCAACTCAGCTGTGTTCGTCTTTTTTAGAATTGCTTCGTCTTCCCTACTAACCAAATCATAGAGAACTAAGAGACGCATCATATTCCTTCATTCGTGGCCCCGAGCCGACTGGTCAAGGTGAATGCACACCACACGATGATCATTGGATTGCGAAGGTGTTGACGGAGAAAGCGACGCTGTTGTCTCCGATTCCGGAGGGGAAGGTTGCGTCCAGCATGGGACACATTTCCACTGTCCCGCCGGCGTAACCGCTACCTGCGATGGTGTTGACCTTGGAACGTATTCCATGGTGAGTCATTTCACTACGCGCAATTCTTGATATTCAATTGCTTTACTAGGGTCTTTACATCGATTCGTCCTACTGATCTCCTCTGGTCTGGGCGTATTCGCGCCGGTGGTATTCGGAGGGCTAAAGCAGAGAACTTGGCTCTCCACGACGTTGTTCATCTTGGATTATTATATCCACTGCGTGAGTCCGCTGCCCATTAGTAAGTATCTAAACTCACGCTCAAATATTGCTAGATTCATCCATCTCCTTATACATGCATTTGTCATGTTCGCGAACGAATGCTTGGGCGAACTAGCCTACGAGGCCGTCGCTCCCGCCATTGCGATGGGTTCGCTCTTCGTCTTTTTCCTAGTCGATTTCTTTGCTGACGCTGGGTACGTAAAATTTCACTACTTCGAACGCAACAATGAACGACTTCATGCCATTTAGATGATTCACAAGCACCAGAAGGTTGATTCGCTGCCTGCTGAGAACAAGAACCAGAACCCGTTCACTGAACACACGGCGTTGGCGGCCTAACTTTGGACGGAAGCAGCAAGCAGGCACACTGCGATGTTCAGCTCCTAGAGGCTGGCGTCGCCTTTCATTCTATCATGATTAGTGTGTCCTTGGGTGCCTAGGCTGAATCAGGACTCATATTCACGTTCTGTGGTACGTCTTCTAGTACTCAAGCTTATCGTTTTGTGCCTTGATCTAAATATTCTCTTCCAGCTATAATCTTCCATCAACTGTTCGAAGGCCTTGGACTCGGTTCCTGGATCGCTACGCTCTCGTGGCCCGAAGGAGGGCAATGGCGGAAGTGGGTCATGCATACACCTTCGTTGGGATTTATCATCAGCGTAAGCTGTCCGCGCCTTGGACTTTGTCTGGTGGTGACGTGGTGTGCAGGTCCTGGAACAGAGGGCGAGCGGGAGAGGATGGTCCAAAGTTGACTTTTCAATAACGTCCGACAAGACGCCGAATTTCATCTCGCTTCCCGATGCTGGGATACTACGACGACGATTGACGGGGGCCAAGGCGCCGCCGTCGGATACTAGTAGCAGCAGCCCGAGGGAAAGCTTGGGCATGGCAGACGGTGGGCTGCTGATGCAGCTTCTTGCACCACTCGAGTCTACAAGTAAGTCGGCCTTTTGTTCGTGGAGTTGTTTGCTGACGAAACTGACAGATTTTTCGTTTGAATCATTACTCTCGTCGTATCAAATGGAAGAAGTGACTGCGTCTGCGGTGGGCTTTGTATAACACGTACATACATGTACTATAGTAACTAGTTTAATTTTCCCTCAGTGTGAAGTTTTAATCGTGAGAGCACAGTTGTCTTATTTCTGGCTCCGGGAAGCGGCCTCCTACCTTTGCCTGGTTTTCTCGTTCTTGCTTCCCATGTACTTATGCTCATGAAACCAAAGACTCGGAGCCCTCTGTGGTGAACGGTGCTGCGGCGAATCCTGTAGGTGGTCACTGTGTTTGGCGGCGGTGGTGTGGGGGGCCGAGCTTGGTGTCATTCACCATGGTGGGGTTGAGACTGCTCCCCGGCGATGGTGTCGAGTCTCCTCGGGAGGATGCCCTGAAGTGCTCCCGCGTCGACTTCTGAGACGTCGTGCGGAGTGGAGACTCCTCCATCAGGCGAGCGGGGGCAGTTCTGAGGAGGGTGTGTCCTTTCAGTCGGGAAGGCATCCGGGTCCTTGGGATCATCTCGTGGGGGGGGATTGTTGGGTATTCCGAGACGTCTTTCGACGTGCACCGCTACTACCTCATGGACTTTAGTGTATCTAATGCTGGTTGTGAAATATGGTCTTTGTTATCAATAAATCTGAACTTAAGTACACGAGGACCACATATTAAGTACATCACCAGTTAAGCCTATGTCCCACCTGATCGGCCCATGTTTCCGGCCTAGTTAGGCCTCATACCCATATCAGGGTGTGAGGCCTAACTAGGCTCGATTGACCTCAGCCACCGGTCAACCACTAGTCAGCCTCTAAATGCTACCTAACAAACTTAACGAAATTTTTTCTCCACACCGTCTGGCCCGTAATGGTCGGTACGCGTACCCGCGCCCATTCCCAATCGGGAATAATTTCGTTCACACACGCTCATCGTCACTCGGACCACGGTCCGCCATCATTTACTCATCGAATCGGGTACCCGCTCATGATCCCGCCGACCAGTTCACTGTAGCGTGTAGAAACGTAAAATAAATAGCAAATAACATACATAATACAGTGATATGAATATACATTAACTATTTAGAGGAGCTCACATTACTGCGTACTAGCCTGTGAGATCCCGCTCGTCATCGTCGGCGCCACCGTCAGTGCTGACGTCGTCACTCATCAGCATCGTCAGCTCGTCATCCTCCTTCAGGCTGCTCGCTGCAAGTCCGCGCTGCGGGATAGTGGGTAGTCGCTACTCCATCAGAATAAGACCCCCTCTGAGTCGAGCCACTGTACGGCACCGCGCGCGGCTGAACTGCACAAGATCGAGTGATACGAGTTACTGGTGGCGTTAGAGAATGAAGAATGTTCATTCTCGAGGGAGGTAGAGGAAGATGGACTGCGAGCGTTGGCGATGAATGCCTGCTGGGGACAGTGGATGACGCGGGCGGGGAGAAGGAGGAAAACATGTAGCTGGATGTTGGGTTTGGCTGTGGACTCGGTTTTAATGAGTGTGAGTAGAGACAGAAGTATTCCGCATCCAGGATTAGCTCGCCAGAGCTGTCTAACGAGTGGCGGTGTTTCGCCGTGAGAGGTGCGCACTTGGTCGCACGCGAATGCCACTTCTCGTTTGGACGGCCATCGCGAAAGCTGCCATCTGCTCAGCGCGGATGGGGTTTGCCTTTTGCCAAGTGATGCGATGGACCTGGGCTTGTCAGCGCCGCCGGTCAAAATGAATTGTCGTTGTGCAGGCAGTTGGGGTGGAGGAGAGTCCTCTTGCCCGACTTGACATCGTTCGTTCGGGAGCTGCTGAGACAACGCCTTGATTAGGTGAGTCGAGGGCATAAAAGAGCGACAGTTGGACGGAGAGTGAGGGTGAGTCTCGGAGTCTGTGTAGCGTAGTTCAAATAAAGTGAAGAGAAACAAAGCAGAAATACGCACTGTTCTGCGGCGGACGTCCGCGACGCTGCCCAGCCTGATTCCCAACTGCCAAGAAGCCAGCGTCTGGAAGCCGGTGCCGTTGTACAGAAGTGTTGCTGCTGCTCCACGTTGGAGGCTTACACGTTCCACTACCGGTTTATGAAGAGCCATGTAATCTAAACAGGCTCAGCCGCCTTTGCGCTTCGGCGGGGCGGGCTTAGCCGGCGGTGGCTCATCAGAGCAAGCCTCCCCAGGAGAGGCCGAGATGTAGTCGTGACAGGAGATGTGATGAGCCTCAAGCGCCAAAGTGTTTGGAGAGTAGGTGCTGGTCAGAGGAGAAGATGTGTAGAGTAGTAAGGTAAACCACAAAATCGTAAGGCTATCCACTTACGATCTTGACAGTCTTAAGACTTTTATCAGACGTAAACCCTTTCTGACATTCTTGCTCCTGTAAATAAGCTGAACCCACTGGGATAATCAAGCTATATGTTCATACAACCCATCTACCTATTCAAAAGCTCCTTCCATGACACCGTTGCCCGCCGCCGTTGTCGACAATGTTTGCGCCGGCTTCTCGGCATCTCAAATTCCCACCACCAAGTACTAACGTGGGTTCGATTCTCGTCGATGACAACGTCAAGATTTGGCTCCGGCGAGACGGACCGCGAATCCCAACACTGTTCGGATTCCGTCTCTTTCACTCTTACCACCACCACCAACGACCAACGGGCTCCGCGATTGTGACGGCAACCGCTATGGACGATGATGCTACTCAATTGCGTCCAAATTGCCCCCCTACACGACACGTAAGCCCCTGGAATGGGCAGCATATCATGGAACACGGCCACCAGCCGGTGAGATGAAGTTGTTCCCCCCACTAGGACATGCGAACGACAAACGACAAGAACTACCACCACAGATACTGGCTGTATGTCTTTTGTACTTGGATAGGACGTCCGTGATGCATAGGCCCCGCTCAGTGGGTAGGAACACCTTCAATCAAGCGCCATCGCGCAGGGAGAATATCTGAAGGCTTGGTAACCTCACACCACACCAGCGAGCGGGCTGCAAGGATGGGATTGGGTCAGATGGGGAGCTCCTGGCGACGTAGCGCTGATGGGTAATTTCCTTTTCTAGTTCTCCGACGCTTGCTGGCGCCATCAACGTTGCTGAGCCTCTTTCCAGACCTTGTCGTGATGCGCATACGCTGCCCACATCGATGCTGGCCACCCTACCATGACCCCCTCCCACGTCACTCCCATCCTCCAGGCTCCCACCCATCTCATCACCCATATCCACCGCCGACACTACCATCCTTGTTGACTGAGAAGGCGGCGGCAAAGAGAGCGAAGCCGACGAAGGGGTTGGCGCTGTCCATTGACGGGGCTACTAAGCAGCGGGCTGCAAAGGCTCCGACATTGTTAAGCATGCTCCCACCCAAGAGCAAGGAATTCATCAGCAACGACGACGATGAGCCTGCTGGTGATGGAGACAATGATGACTTCGTGGGTGGCAGAGGCCTCGCACGCGGCACGCGCCGCCGATGATGAGGAGGACATTGATCAGCTAGATGAGGACTAAGGACTTTTAATATTCACTTTTATGTTGATGTATCATGATTTTATTTCAATTCATTTGCATTTGCACGTTATCTACTGTTTCTAAGTCTTGTAGTGGGCGGGGAGGCGGGATGATGAGCGGCTACCCGATTGGAATGTGTGAGTGATGACGGACCGTAGTCCGAGTGATGAGTAACGAGTGTGATTGGGAAATGGGATTTATTCCCGATTGGGAAAATGGACGCGCGCCCGTACCCGCCAGAAGGTGTCGAAAATAATTTTCTTCAAGTCGATTAGCTACTATTTAATGCCTGACTAGTGCTTGACCGGGGTTTGAGGTCAATCGGGCCTAGTTAGGCTTCACACCCTGATATGGGTATGAGGCCTAACTAGGCCGGAAACATGGACAATCAGGTGCTATGTCCTCCAAGGAGCAAGGTAACATCCATTTTAGGACTTATGCCCCACGTTTCAAGTGGAGTTGCAGCAGGAGTTGCAACAAAGTTGCAACAGGAGTTGCTTGTCCGGCAACTCGATCGAGTTGCCGCGACTTTGCCACCTATGTGAGCTTAAGTCTTCTTTCTGGATGTACATCTTCAGAGTCTTGAGATTCAATGTTGATGTGTGAGCAGCGCGAACAGAAACGGACTCAACAGCACTGCACATTTCAAAGCTACGGCATTGTTGGGAATCAACAATGCCGTAGCTTTGAAATGACAGAAACGGGCCGAAAAAAACTCCGTAGCAAGGGTGCGGCTAGATCGGGAGGCACTATTTGGTTGTGCTATGTCAGGCCGTCAAAAATGGACCCTGCCTCCAGTCACCCTCTCCCTTTAACCAAGTCTACGCAACCGTTGACTTTCATTCCCCACTTTCCTCCCACCGCCACTCTGTCCCCACCTCCTGCGCAATGCTACAGTCATCAGCACCACCACCTCCACTCCGCATTCAACGTTCAACACGCACCTTGTCATTGCCCAGATGTGTAAGTCTGTCTTCATTGTCTCTATGTCGCACTCTCTGGCTCATTCTCCTCCTTCTAGGAGTGCCCTGAAGTCTCCCGGCAAGTCGCTGTCCTTCTCAGTATCGTCGCCAATGTCGGTTGCCAAGGACGCGCGTCGCCAGTTCTCCCGCGTTCGACGTTGATGCCCAAAAGCGGTACTCGGTGTTTGCCGAGGGCTCTCTCCCTCTTACCATCACGACCTGGTAAGTCGTTAGCCGTTCCTTTATTGTTATTCCCTCGTTGATTCGACTCTTATGAGTAGTGTTATACTTTACATCAAACTCCAGACGCCCCTTTGGCGCGTCTGTAGCACTGACGGTAAGTTTAACAATCCTTTCTTCGTTTGAACGGTTTATTCATGAATTTTCTCGCCAGATTTCAACGCTGGTTACACCGGATTCAGGCTCGACTTGCCTGAGGACGACGCCGCGCCGGCGAGGCGACCACGTCGCTTACCTCTGTCGCGCCCGGTCTCAGCAGCACTGCTGCTCTTCACGGCATGTCTCTGTAAGTCGGCTAATTCTTCTCATTGTTTCACCCTTTTCTGATTGTTTTGCGGTCTCGTTTCTAAGATATGCCTGCCCCCGCCGACCAGGAGATGAACACCCTACTCGAGTATCAGCGTGGCGTAGCTTCTCTTTGATGTCGTAAAAGTCAAAGGTTTCTTTCTCTTGGTTGAGCATTATCTGATTCGTTTATTCACCGTAGACGCCCGCCGGCGAGGCGACCCGCGCGACGTTGAGATCGCTATGCCGATTTCTTCATCAGCATTTCACCAAGGCCGCGGATCGCCCTTCCGATCGGTGCTACATCTTCCCGTATGTCAATAATCCCGCTCTTATCTCTGGCATACCTTCTAACGTCTTTTTAGTTCGAATCTCTTACCCCAGTTGCCAGGCCGGTGAGGCTAGCTGTCGCGACCTCTAATGTCACGAAGTCGTCGCCCACAGCTGGTCCGACACTCAATATTCGTCGTCTCACGGCGCTGGAACAAGGAACCCGTTTCAAGGGTATCGCTGGCGGCGTTGATGCGCTCAGGGATTGTATGTCGTTTCTTTACCTGATTGTCACCAGTTCTGACCCGAATTGTAGCAAAATTTCTCGAAAATTTTGCCTGGGCCACACTGACCGCTCTCATTCATGCCGGGTCTGTTTAGGATTTCTTTATCGATGACGCGTTGATGTCCGCGCGAAGATTGTGTCTTTACCCATGTGTCGGTCGGGGCCTGACATCTCGTTTTGTTCTCGTTGGCCTGGTAAGTCATCCCTTCTCTTCGACTCCCCGACTTGTTTTCTGACCCACATTTCAGCTGATTTTCCCCAAATTTTTGCCTGGCCGGCGAGGCCACACTGGCTGTTCTCATTCACACCTCTGTTCAGGATTGCTTTGTCGATGACGCCGTGATGTCCGCGCCGGATTGAGTTTCCACTGTATGTAAGTTGTTCGGGGATCGTGTGCGTTGTTCTGGCGTGAAATCTGACCGAAGTTTTAGTGTGTCCCCCAGGAAATTTTGTCTGGCCGGCGAGGCAACGCACGCTGCTATTCTTCGACGCTCGTGCTCCCGTCACGCCGCGTTGATGTCACCGCCACATTGAAGTCCCATTGTAAGTAGTTGTGTGCGCCATTCTGACTTTGATACTGTACTATTACAGTCTAGTCTTCACAGATTTTTGAAAAAAAAATTGATGGAAACCGATTAGGATTTCCAGGCGATCGGGGGTCCGATAAGATCAAAAGACCCGCCGTTACGCGTTATGTGAAGACCAGTGCGTATAGTACAGTATCTGACCAAAATGTCAGCCTTTCTCCCAGAAAATTTTGCCTGGCCGGCGAGGCCAACCACGCTGCTCTCCTTCACGCATCCGAGCCATGCGTGTTCATCCCGAGAAATGTGTCGAGACGCCGAACCGAGCCTGCTTCGTTGAGTCTCGCATTCTTTGTTGAGTTCTGCATGACGTGCTAACTCTGATTTACAGATTATCCCTCTGCATCATCGACGCTTGAGCCGACTAGGCCGTACTCGCTCTTCCGCTCTATTGACATCTGCGTGACCATGCTGATAAGTGTCGGCCACAAGACGTTGGATCAATGTCCGCCGAAGCGAGCTCTTTCACCGGTCAGTTCCCTCAAGTTCTTGAGGAAATACGACACGGGTTTAACCCACTTTTAAGCAGATTTTCGCGGAATCCAAGCCTGGCCGGCGAGGCCACACCACACTCGAACTTGCATCATCTCGTTGATGTCGGGCGTAATTCTGGCTCTCCGCGGCAATTTCTCGATTCGCTCCAAGTCCGATTCAAGATGTGACTTTGTTCGGGTACGGCTATCCAACCGAACATCCAATAGTTCTGCAGCGTTGCGAAGAAGCCCGGTACCGAATATCCGGTCCTTGTCAGCGAGATGTTCGCGTCTTCCACCTAAGCAAGTACTTGCGAGTTTACAACGATTTTGACCATTTGTAGGGCCATTCGTCTCTGCGGGGCCCGAAGTCAACCATGGTTACAGATCATATCAGCTGTATAGGTACACCTTTCACAGTCCTGCCTTCCTGCAGTTCAGGTGATCAAGAATGCTTGGGAAAGCCTCCTTCCGCGAGAAAGGTGATTTCCTTTCTCTGGGTGATATACGCGTTCTGATTCTCGCTGCAGATGCAAGGAGTCGCGAGTTCGACTCCGGCCTTGGCGAAGAAATACATGTCGCGCTACTGTAAGTTTTAAACTCAACTGCGAATACTTACATTTCCAGCTACCTTGCATTACCGAGTCTCACCTGTTCGCGGGTGGGCTCTGTATTTTTTTTTAAAAACAAGTACGTGCCGGGTTGGCAGGGGAAACTATGGACAATTTTGCTCGCGTTTTTCTCAGTCGATGGGGGAGAGGGTCTAGCAGCACACAGGGGCTTAGTAAGCTAGTTTAGAGCATGTAGAAATACGTAGAAAGTGAAATAGAGTCGATTTGCGAAAGTTGGGCGTGATCGAGGAGGACCTGCCTAATGGAGAGGAAGTGGTACTCGAGTCCCCTCCCACGAACCCTGCATACCTCCAGCCGCGCTCTGAAGACACTCTGTCCACCAACAGAAGACACCCCCTGGACACCCCAAGAGGACGCCATCTCCACCTCGGAACGCGACCACGAAGAGGCGACCGCGAAGAGGACGCAACCATGAAGAGGACGCGACCACCAAACGCAGAGGCGTCCCACCCAACATGACCGGAAGAGCTCCAAGCAGAGGCGACGAGAGGGAGGAGGAGGACGATGAACGGATGTCGAGCACACACTGGTGAGTGCCTTTAAGAACGACTTGGCCATCGCTGACTACAACGACACAGATGTATGCAAAGCCTGCTATGGACATCATGCAAGTTTCGTCCATACTCGACAATGACGGCCACCGTTGCCAAGTGGCCTCGACGCCTCATTGGCCTGAAAGGACCCTCCAATTCCTGTGCCAGAGTCCCGAAGGCCACCTGTGGACTTGGCTCGACGTTATACGCGCGGCGGCGTCTCGACCTGCACGAGTGCCTACGCGAAAATGGGGTGTCCTTTGGAGAATACGCAAAATGGGACAAGGTCATCCGGGCGCGCGATATTGCGACTTCTGCTCACATATTGGCCCGTCACGACCCACAGGACGCCCGCACTGGTTGGTGCTTTTCGTGATCGTGTACCAGGTGCAGACGCCCATGCAGGCTGCTGGCCCGCTTGTGACGCTCTCAGAGCTCCACTATCCTAGGATACCTGCGCAATTTCAACCCGCCCTTCTCGTCCTGACAGCACATCATCTTGCGCGGTTCAGTCTTGTTCGACTGCTGCACGGCGTGGTCGACAAGTTCCTTGCCATTGTCGGGACGTTGACGCCCCAGCGACAGAATGATTTTTACAATCTCTTTTTGCAGTCGCTCTCCAAGAGCCGCGTCAAATGGGGGGAGAGCTCGAAAGTGATTTTTTCAATCCTGAATTCCATGGATTCCCACCAAGCGAAGCTCTGGTCCTCGACTTATCGGCTGCTCCTCAACGACCGTCATGTCACTATGGAGCTCACTATCCATCTTCGGGATCGTATAATTCGCGAAGGCTTTATCCCCACTACAGCTCACCTCCAAGACTATGTTCGTGTTTTTGCGAACGGTGGTGCTATCCAAGACCCCGAGCGCTACCGACAAGAAATCGCACAGTTCATGACGGACCATCCTCTTGGCCAAGACTCTGCCGATGACCCCACTTCCGCATTCCATTTCCTCCGTCGTCTTACTACCGATTCGACGCCATCTCTTCCTGGACCGAACATGACCGAGCGTCAGTGGAATGCTGCCTTTGCGTCTGCTGCCGCGCGTCACGGCCAGGTTTCCACTTCCGCCTCATCTCTTCATTCACAAAAGCCAAGAAAAATATGCGAATGTCCATCTACAATTATACCATCCTAATACGCGCTCTTCTGCTTCGCAAACAGTATGGGCTTGCGAGGATGTATTGGCATCGTTTCGCCGCTTGGGTTTATCCTCGATGCGAAGGCGTTGTCGGTGGGATTGAAACTCTTCGCTGAGATGGACCAGCCGCATAAAGCATTCAATCTCCTTGAGATTTATGTGGATGTGTTAACGTCTCCCTCCCAGCGCAATACCGCCTGGCGAACCCGGTGGTGATGAACATTGTATGCATGAACGACTTGCTCTGGTCATTGCGCTACATGCGGCGTCCAGACGCCGTCTTCCTCCTATGGGATAATATGACGCGCTTGTACGGGCTCTATCCCATCTCGTCGACATTCTCTATCCTGCTTAAATGCGTACGGATGACTTTTCGGCTCGACGACACTCCGACTGGCGCACTTTCCCAGCTTGCCTTCTTTCGCGGCCGCCCTTCGATGTTCAAGACGCGCGACGAAGCCGTGGCCGTTTTCAAGAGCGTCCTTGGTGACAACAGAAATCCTACGCCAGAGCCGTATAAACCGTTTTCCGTGTGGAAGGATCCTGCTGGGCGCGCGCAGGAGCTATTCTGGCAGGCGATGCACGCGCACCGACGACCGCACGGTCCAGAACGATGGCTCGACGGGACGTTGACGAACGTTGTACCGTCGGGCGCAAACTGTTTCGATTACGCAGTCGTCGCGATGCTGTCCGGGCGAGCCGAAGAGCTGCCCAAGATTTTGTATGCAATGGAGGAGCTAGGAATTGCCCCTGTGGAAGGTATGGTGCCTTTAGTCTTGACAGTCTGGCATGATGTATGCGCGGAGAATCCTCGGGAAGGAGACAATCCGTGGCGCACGCTGGTGGATTGGATCTCGGAGTGGTTGGGGGAGAAGGCGCTACCGTCGTTGGAGGACATGAGGGCGTGGCGGGTGAAGGTGCTGCAGATGAAGGGGCTCGTGCCGAGTACTTGGGAGACTGCGGGTCGAAGGTATTCGTCAGAGAGGGAGGATGCCAAGTTTCAGGCGATGTGGAGGAGACCGAGAGATGGAAATGAGGACGTAGAAGGAGGGAAGGAATTTAGACCGATGCGTGCAAAAGAGAGAAGGAGGCTGAGAAGGCGGAGGGAGAGGGAGGCGGCGGACGAATCTTCTTGATGTAAGTAGGCGACGGAAATCTAGACCTGATTTATACCAGCAATGCAATGACTCTGAAATACAAAAGATGAGGCGGCGCTTTGCTCGGAAAATGTCCACCCGTACTCCAGGACTAGAAGAAGCTGCTCATGAGGGACTCTACTCCAATGCACCAGAATCAAGATTCATCATATACTTGTCGTTCTCAAAATGGCACGGCGGGGGTTGATAACTTTTGCAATGTCGCGTCACGAGACTCAGAAATGCCTTCTTGGCTTCACACCGTCATCTGATCTCCACAAGTTCTCTGAAATGGACGCGTCAGGACCCGCTCCTGCTGAATTCACCTGGACATCTCCCACATTCGACTTCTCCGCGAAGCCTAAACTCACAGAAACGTTGTCATTGCAACCAGACTCCGAGTCTCCTCATAACTTTGCACGAAAATCTCTGTGGTTAGTTGCATCCAACTTTCTTCTTTACACCACTCGTCACACACACTCCTGGAAGGTGTCCTGACGGAGAGTCAATACTATGCCAATGCGAGAACCGGTCGTTCCAGTCCATGTAACTTTTCGATTTCTTTCCTAAACATTGATCGATCCGTATTGTCAGTGTATATGCGAGCCGAAACGCAGTCCACGCTGCCCCAGTCAGCACCCATACTGGACTTTGCGTGGTATCCTGGGGCATCGTCTTCCACGCCTGCAACATACTGCTTTGTAGCGTCAGTAAGAGAATGCCCCATCAAGCTTCTCGATGCGGCAGATGGACGTGTATGTCTTGTCATGTCTCCTTTTGAAATCTGAACCGAATTCATGCCTAAAGCTGCGCGCTTCGTACTCCATTGTGGACCACAGAGAACGCCAAGTGGCTCCTCACAGTCTTGCATTCAGTCCAGGCGGAGACAAGTAAAGCTTTCCGCAGTTTCCTCAGCAAAGAATAATTCACGTATTGTGCCTGCAGATTGTTTTGCGGCTTCGATTCCGCATTCGAGATGTTCAACGTTGGCTCTCCCGGAGAGCAAGGCGTTCGCGTCCTAACAAGCCCCGCGAAGAAGAGTCGGGATGGGATCAAAGGTGCTCTTACATTTTACTGTTCCACACTATTTTCTGAACCCGCTTTCAAAGGTATAATATCATCGCTCACCCACGCTCCCGCGTCAAATAGTATTGCCATTGGAAGCCTCACCCCATCGCCGTGGAACATCGCACTCTATGATCTAGACACTGAGCCCGTTACGCCTGCCATGTATCTAGGCTTGGGCGAAACTGCCAGTGCCGGAGTCACTCAAGTAGGTGCACCCCGCTTGAGGAAACCTCCGCTCACGTCTCCAGCTAACATTCAATCCAACTTCTCCGCATCTCCTGTATGCCTCCTTCCGTCGTAGGGACGGCGTGTACGCCTGGGATCTCAGATATCTCGGGGAAGGACCTTTATGCATTACAAGACTGGGAACACTCCTACGGTTATATGACTAGCCAGCGGAGATATTTCTCCCTCGATGTGACAGGACGGTGGATGAGCGTTGGGCATCAGGTATGAAGTTCCGGATGTCCGCGTATTCAGAGTCGCTGATCGTGATTGAAGGATGGCAATATACACACCTGGGATTTAACCACAGCATCTGATGAAGAGCACTCGAGCGCTTCCTGTGTTGACGTTCGATGCGCACGGAGGTGAATCGTGATCTCTCCGTTTTCTCAGGCTCACGAATACAAATTGACCCTCTATAGATTCTATACCAAACGTTGCATATCATCCTTTCGAAGCAAAAGTGCTATCATGCAGCGGCGGGCGGCATTTCTCGGACTCGACTGACTCGGAGAGCAGTGATGAAGAAGACGGAGTGCAGCGGAGACGAGTATTGCAGCCTATAGCTCGGGATGTTTCTCTAAAGATTTGGGATTTATCAGGTAGACAATCGTAGTATATGAAACGAGTCGGGGACAGAAAATGTACTTGAGAGAGTAATATTATCTGCTCGTCCAGACCGCCAGCAGTGCGGCTCTTAGTACTTATTCATTGTATACTCCCATCTTTCCAACGAAAAGAGATCTCTCATCTGTCGCATACTCACTTTATTCATTGACGGACCTGAACCTCTCCCTCTCTTCGTCCGTTAATTATTCAGGAGACCGCATGCCAGTGAGCGGCACCCACAACACGCTCTTACGTTTGCTTGCGCAGGAGACCGCGCTCGTCTCGCATACGCGGTGTGTAAAACGCTGGCAACATCTCATCAGCACTGTACCCTCGTCCTCAACTGGACCATCATGTTTAGAAAGCTTGGGATGCACACCCATACTTCATCCCGGCGACAAAGATCCTCTTCGTCATGCCATCTTTGACAACGTGTTTTGCGTTCAACAAGAAAATCAGTATATGAATACTACGCAATGCACTGGCGCCAGTCAGCCTTTGAAGACTGGGACAACTCGGAGATCAATTAAGTTATATGCACCCGATTTTGACGATGATTTCCCGAGTTCAGAGCAGAAGAGATATCGGACAGAAGGATACTGTACTTGTATTTTTTGACAGATTGCATTAAATAGAAGAAGTGACCATCATTATAAGCTCAGCCGTGGCACGCCACTGTCCGGATAGAGCTGCAAGGCTCCAATGTAAGGCGACGATTCCTGACTAGAGGAACAAACTCGCTTTTCCTGAAACCAGCAAATGAGAGGATCTAATGCTGCTTTGATCGTTTTCATAAGAGCCATGCCCTCTCCAAGCTCTTCGGCGAGATACAGCTTCTTTCTGACTCGGAGCCCAACACCATGTTCACCTGTGCCTAGCATACCAATCCATTGTCAGCCGGTGGGCGAGGAATACTATAGGAGCTGGAGTACAAATAGAAAATTATTCTGCAGCAATAGCTTGAAGTCTATGCTACAACGAATCCCAGAAATCTGAAGTCCAAAATTCACGCCCACAAAACAGGCCACGTTGAACGGGAGGCGTAATGTACTCGACACACAAGCCAGATCGTTGACTCAAAGCAACCAAATCCTCTATGATCCAGCTAGGCACTTTACGCATCTGAACAATACGGAACGTTTCTAGCCTTCCCGCTGCATGCCTTTCCTCCAGAGCCTTCATGAAGGCAGGCCACGAAGGCACATCGCGCTTGGCAGGATTCTGCCGGTGACCGTCGTCCTCGAATGTTACGGTGAGAGTAGACAAGCGAGGGAAAATGCGTGCCGAACCAAAGGCAGAGCAGTTTCGTTGACAGTATACTTCCAGTTCATCAACCGGGAAAGTAAAATCTAAATGGATGAGGCTTTCCAGACCTGGAAGGTGCAGACATGCATATGCTATGTCGTTATGAGCATTATGCCTCAAGATGAGGGTGGTAAGACTGCACGACGATCTCTGGATAAAGGCTTGAATGATGGAAGCCGCTGTTGGCGGAACATCCTCGTAGCCATCAATGCATAATGTGGTCAATGCGGGTAGCATCAACTTGTTTAGGAGAGCGAAACCATCCCAAACTTCGAGGACTTTGAGGTGGGAGTTATGTATGAAGGTAGGCGCAGATTGTGCATCTGGTGGAGAGCTATCACACAGCGAAATGTAGCAGGTAATGAGGGATGGGGAAAGTGACTCGGAAAGGATGTTGTCGGATATCTTCAGCTGCGCGGCGTAGTGCGTGACGTGTGCTATCGAAGGCAGCGAACATAGTCCAGCATAGTCTGGGACCCAAAAACGCTTGAGCCGTGGGGCGGGGAGAAACACATTACAGTCATCTTCGGCTTCGATGATGTACAACTGTTCCAACTGCAGCATACTTCCCGGTATAGATGAGAGGCATGAAGCGAAGCTGGAGTCGATGGACCCCACATAAAGAAGCTTCCATCGGTGGGATTCCTTCAAGATAAGGTTGTATACTGGCGCGTGATACTCTCCTTCGAGCACGACTGTGAGAGGGTGTTGCTCAGATCGACGCAGATACTCCTGCATGATCTCGGTCACGGTGTCTCGTGTATCATGCCTGGCGTTATACTTCACTATCGCCCACAAGCTGCTCGCAGATACCACAATGTCGCGCCATGAGCGGCAGACTTGCCCAAGAGTCCATGGAGGCTTTCCTACGTCCGTGGGCAAATAATCCTCATGGAATGTGAGTTCAAAAATGGACACCAAGATGTCGCGCGGAAGGCGGCGAATGGGGGCCACTGCAGAATGGTAGAGTGCGAGGTGTTGTCTAGCAGCATCGCAGTGTGCTTGCAAGCGAGTTATATGTTCTTCGGCAAGGGTGATTTCGCGCGTCAAAGCGGAAGCGACATCCCCAATCCAAACAGGATCATCAGGATGAAGCGGTCTCTCTCCTCGAAGAATGGGACGGATAGAGGCAAGGTATATCTCGTCGCATTGATTCAGCGTGTACGTGTAGTGAGGAAGGTTGGTATTCGCGAATGCCATCTGGTATATTCTGAAAATGTCGAGTCAACAAACCAACTTGAAGCATGATATAAACGTACAAGGAAAGGTCGTATATGAATAGCCCAACTGGGTAGTTCCAGCAGTGCAGACACTGGTTGGTGTATTATGTAGATTATCGAGCTGTGATGGTGGAGAGACGTCGAATTGCGGAGATCAAACTTCCACATGCATGCGGTCTCGATCGCGAACTGTACCTGCCGCACCCTGAATGGAAACCATCATCACAGTTCAAATTGGTGGACTCCTCCTATGCCTCCTCGCCGCCTTGAAACTGCTCCCATCCAAGTCAAAAGGCTACATACTTGAGAACAAGGTCGTCCACGCGCGTCTACTACCGGTTGAATCCAAACACGCCTTTGTGTACCCCACCATCTGTCTTCTCGTTCCTCTGGATGCTTTGGAAAGACGGGAACTGGATCTTTGCGGCGGCGCCGTGTTCGGGTATGGAGCCCTATGGGGACGGCTTACGGGGCTGAGACCGACTCCGTATCTGACGACGCTGAAGGGCACTATTCGGCGTAAGCTGGAAGGCGTTTTGAGCAGTCATGGCTACGAGAAGGAGGATCTGGATGACGCGTGGATGATGACCATGCCTAGTTTTCTAGGCTTTGAGGGGATTAATCCATTGACCGTATACTTTTGCTATAAGCCAAATGGCGAGTTTTGGTTGACGGTGCTAGAGGTAAGCGCACCGTTGTTAATGTGATTGCTAACTGAATATGCAACAGGTACATAATACATTTGGGGAGAACCACGTGTATATCCTTGAGACTGGCAAGAACGAGGAAACACCTTCAAAAGGGTAGGTCTGTTGAGTATTCCCAATCCTTATAGCTTACATTTCTTAGGTTTGATCACCAATGGGCATTCCGACGCGCGTTCCACGTCTCCCCATTCAACGACCGTTCGGGCTTCTACGTCGTATCAATAATACGACCTACTCATCCTCCTTCGTCTGCCGGATCGTCATCGGCTCCGCCTCTCCCTGCTGTTCGCGTACACCTTCATCTCGACAACCCCGCTGATCCCACCTTACCCGGTCCACTCAAATTGACCGCACTACTTAAACCTGTATCCGCCAGGCCGCTCTCCACTCTAGCCCTACTTTCCACGCTCGCTCGATATCCACTTGGACTACTCCTTGCGTTTCCCAGAATCCTTTACAATGCTTACATCTTGCACTATAAGAAGAGACTAGACGTTTTTATTCGGCCAGAGCCGAAGCCTTCATGGGGTACCACCGAGCATGTTGGTGGTGTGAAGTGGCTTCCGGAAGGCATCTTCGACGCGTATGCTCGAAGGCGTAATGAGGCTTTCCTTCGTCAGCGTGTCGAAGAGACCAGTATGACAGTGAGATTCGTCGCGGGAGATCCACTCGTTCCGGAGATGGTCTTCACTCCTCGTATGTCAGAAAAGAAAACAGAGGAGTTGACAATACGATATACAGCCCCGAAATTCTTCTCCATTCTCTTTTCGGCGCCATCTGCGGAGCATGCATTGCTTATGGGCAGCACGTCCGAAGGATTTTTCACTGTCTCGAATGAGGCGATATTCTTGCGGGTGTACCAGCCGTTGGAATCATCATCGCCCATGGGTAGACGGCAACGCCTTCGGGCTCATCCCATCCCGTCCTCGATCTCCTTCGTTATACCGAATCAGCATCCTCTAGACGCGAGCGGAAACAAACTTGTATCATATGCGGTCCTTTGGATGATGCAGACTATGGACGACGTGGAGTCAGCGATATTTAGATTGCTCAAGGCTCGGACGGTGCACAACAACGAGCCGTGGTATAGGGAGCAGTGGCAGCGTGCGGTCAATGCGCCTGCAATGAAACCTGTATATGAGCTAGGCAGTGTTAGGAGTACTGTATAAAGTTACTGTTGTACGCCATGAAGTTTGAATGCCGCACGGAAAATTCGTAGAATAGAAAGTACTACGGGCACATGGTGTAGTTGGTTTATCACGCCCGCTTAGCATGCGAGAGGTGTTGGGTTCAATTCCCAATGTGTCCACTATGGGATAACCACATCTTTTTTTGATAGCACGATTCACAATCTCGATTCTCGACTCCCCTGAATCCTGTAGGGTGGTGCAGTAAACCTCCGGGGGTGTTAGTAACGGTATTGATACCGACCCCCCGGGAGGCCTTAGTTTTGAAACCGTTTCTAACGGTTTCGATACCGGCACGTGATCGTGACCACGTGATGTGGCGCAGCGGTGCGCCACCCCCATCCCGCCTTTGGGCTTACCGGCCATGTTGCTGGGTTCCCACGCCACTGCTAGCTGCCATTGCTAGCTGCCATGGGCTCAGAACGTCGTTCCCGGTGTAGCTCTCTAATTTCTTGAGCATCTTATATCTTTTAGTAGAGACCTCAACGACTCAAATCCGGATCAGATCCGCGATCCATCACGCGAGTACCCGTGGCCGAAAGCGCCGATCCGTGATCCTTATGTGATCCGACCCGCCACGAATCGACGGATCAGACGGATCGGATCACCGAGATCGCCGAGCGAGTCGAGTACTCGAGTAAACTCGAGTACGCCATCACCCAAATCTATTCATGCGCGACGAGTATCCCCGGGCAATGGCACGGGGACACTCAGTCGTGCATGATGCAGACTGGAGAGTGGTGGTGAGAGTGGATGAGGAGGTGGTGGTGGTGGAGATGGTGATGGTGGTGGTGGAGGTGGTGGTGTGGGTAGTGGAGGTGGTGGAGGTGGTGGTGGAGGTGGTGGAGGTGGTGGTGTGGGTGATGGTCTGTGTCATCCGCGACGGCGCACTCACCGTGTCACTGCGCCGCCACCCCATCCATCGTCCGTCCATCGCATCCGTCCATCGCGTCCGTCCATCGTCGTCTTCACCCCATCCCCGCCGCCGTCCCATCTCCGTCGTCGTCATCTGGGAGTCGTCCAAGTCGGCGCCGTCGTGGAAGTCGTCTGTTGCTGCTGTCATAAAGACAGCAGCAGGTCCGGCATGAAGCCAAGACCACGATCCACACCCCAGAGGCCCCCTGACAATCGTCAGAGAGGCAGTGGCGACGACCGTCGCGCACTGGGTGGTTGTGGTGGGTGGTGGTGGTACGAGGAAGACAGAGAAACCATCCGATCGCAGGCTTACGCGGCCTCTCGGCGATTGCCGGATCGTGAGAATTGAGCAGAAATTCATGCGAATGGCTTGTTTGGGCGACGTAAGGGCCCGTTTAACTTCGTAAAAATTTGTAAATTAAGGTTAAATATATAGCTAAATATTGACGAGTCAACACGAGTACTCGCGACGAGTACTCGCGCCTCCAGAGGCTGATCCGCGATCCATGTGCGATCCGACCCGTCACGGGTCTACGGATCAAACGGATCGGATCTCCGAGATGCCCGAGCGGATCGAGTATGGGTAAACCCGCGTGATCCGCTGACTCGTTGAGGTCTCTATCTTTTAGACGTCGAGCTAGAGCATGCCACGAGTCTAAACCCGGGTCTGGCAGGTCGAGTTTGCACGAGTTTGCATATCTGAAGTCCGGACTTGCGACTTGTCTCAAACTCGCGAGTCGCGGGTCTAAAACTCGCGAGTTTGCGAGTTTTTGACGAGTTTTGAGCTATAACCCACTCATATCCCCTTCAACTGAGGTCAAACTAGTGCAAACATCATCTCTACAGCCTATTGCAACTCTGTTGGATCATATTCATATGTATAACACAGTTTATATGCATAATATTATATCTTAACTGACTACCGGAACCTGCCCAAGTACTTGCAGAATCCTCCAACCTCAAACCTGCGACTTGCACGAACCCGGGTCGCGAGTCGCGAGTCGCAGGTTACCTGCGAGTTACCTGCGCTGGCTGAAACTCGTGGCATGCTCTACGTCGAGCTGAACATATGCTGCTGTTTTCCGTTCCTTCTCAGCCTCCATACAGCGCGTAAAACCATCAAATGCTAGCTGCCACCCCAAAAAGGATGGCAGCTAGCATTATGACATCATCAAAACACGTTGTTCTCTGCCATCGCGCGTGCGGGTCTCTACTGTCTATCGTTGCTCACGCTGTGGGCAGCAAAGAGTAGACAGGCAGTTTTTCCTACATCTCTGTGTAATCCGGCCTTTATGGCTTGATATTTCGTGCCACAGCTGGACTTTCAAAAATTTTGGTGTGAATTGGTTACTTCTCTCAGTGAGTTCTAGATCCTCGTTGGCCATCAATAGACAGTGGTGGTTGCAGAAACCACTGACGGATGCTATGTACTGTACTAACGGGACCGTGTCTTCACATAACGCGTAACCGGGCCGCGTGAGTGAAGACTTTCGGTCTTGCATAACGTGTAACAGAGGCCAAATGTCTGATATGAAGGCTTAAATAGGCAATTTTTTGGCGCGGCGGCTAACGCCGCCGCTCCCAATAAGGTAATTCCCGCTCCTGTGCCTTGATGTGAAGACTTACCCCAGTGAAGACCGGCCGTAACACGTAACATAGCGTGAAGAGTTGGTCCCGTTAGTACAGTACACAGTACAGCCAGCCCGCGGCAGCCCGCCCGCTGGATTCATCATTTGATCATACTTCAAGTTGGTCTTCATGACTTGTAACGGCGCGCCGCAGGCGCTCGAAAAATTTCCCTGAATTATTCACTCAACTGAGCCTGAATCAAGGCATGTTTGGTATATAGTTAATCAGTATCCCGAATGTGGCGGCTCCGGGGCTTGAACTCTCCCTCTTTCCTTCTTCGGACACCCAGCAATATGGCCGGAAAACCCGCCTTTGTCCCGCCACTCTAAGCTTCTCTGAGCACTAGCGCGCCGTCACGTGAAGCGATCACGTGCCGGTATCGAAACCTACCTCCCGACCCCCGACAGTTTCAATACCGTATCAATACCGTTAATAACCGCAGTAAACCCGAGTGTATCAAAACCTAGGGTTTACTGCACCACCCTAGAATCCTGAGGCTCCCAGCCGCCAAACATACAGTTGAACCGCGCCTGACTTAGGGTGGCGCGGTAAACCTCCCGGGGGTGTTAAGAACGGTATTGATACTGACGCCCCGGGAGGCCATGGTTTTGAAAACGGTTTCAATACCGGCACGTGCCTAAATACGTGATGTGGCGCTGCGTCGCGCCCCCGCCGCCATCCCGCCTTTGACCTGCCGCTCTCAGCTTCTCCAGCGTGCCGGCACGTGAATGATCACGCGGCGGCATCGCAACCGACCCCGAGGGTTTCGATACCGAATCAATACTGCAGTAAACCTGAGGTGTATCAAAACCTAGGGTTTACTGCAGGCTCCTCCTTTAAAGCTCATAATGAAACTTGAATGCCTCGGCTACCATCTAGATATCTACGGGCGGCCGTCGCCCGACGTAACAACCCTTTATCAATCTGGCGTCCGACGTCCATCTGTCAACTTGAGTTGACGCCTCAGCATGCTACTCCCACATGTAACGTCTCAGGATGTATTGGACCTGGACTGAATTCGTACAGTATATAATGTCGTATGGGTCTGCAAATTGACTCAAAACAATGCTCTACAATTTTCTCTCGTTGGTATGTATGCTCAAAACTTTGATTTCTTCTCTAGTGCCTTTCTTGACCGTTAGCCTTGAAGATCGTCTCATCAGCAACTATTCTCAGCATAGCATCGGCTTCCCAGCCCACTGGCCGCGCTCTCAATGTCAATGACGACTTGAACTTGAAGACCTGTTAAGGATACCGAATATACTGCAATGTGAATGTTAGTAGATTCGGAATAAGAATCGAAGTTTACCTTCGATGATGTTGGTTGGGGTTCGGTGTAATGACACCGAGAGACTCACTGATTCGAAGACGTAGGTACTGCTTATAGCAGGTACCAAGATCGAATTATGAGTGGGTGCACGTACTGTAGCGTTTCGACCGTATATTCTCATATCGGGTCACACAGCCTCACGAACCGAACCTATACATATAGCATATCGCGTCACGGAGCCTCTTAGCCAGGCACGAGCATCCAAAAGCGGAAATTTCAGGTCCCGCCTGCAGCGGGCCTGTCCAAATAAGGGAATTTAAGGGTCTGCGAAGCTGTTCACTGTAAGTTCACAGCATATCGGGTCACAAGCTGCGAACCTACGGTCGAAACGCTACAGTAGTGCAGATGGTTGTTGTAAGCAAGTTGTTAGATAGTTTCTAGCTAATACAATCAGTCTTAAGTATCAAAACTAAGGAAACTAATGGAAACACGTCGAAAGAAGAAGAAGGTACTCGACGCGTCGGTTCGGTTAGATCCGAGTCACGGATCACAAGCGCGGGGAATCGGGATATCCATAACATAGCCCCCCCTGCGTAGATGTATCCTTCTTCAGAATTTCAGTAGAGCAGATTAGATAGGGAAAGATAATCGTACTAGGATTCGGAATAGACGGGAAGATCGTCCGATACCTCATCTTCGGCGGCTAGTAAAGCGAGAGTGCCGGGGCTAAGAGCATCCTCGCCGTCGAGGAATGGGCAAATCTCTATGCTGCACCCGAGTCGATGGCAATGCGAACAGTAGAGCTGAAAGTTGAAGAATGGGAAGTGAGGATCATAAGGGAATTCGAAATGAGATGGATCCGCTGTGGGATTGGCCATTGGAAAGGTGACAGTGGGGATGTCGTTGGAATTGTCGGCCGGAATGTATTCGCGCACAAAATCTCCTATGGAAAGGTTACGCGATGCGGCTTCGCGTCTAACGCGAGGCGCGTCGACGTGCAGCAACCAATCAATGGCTGTCATTCCGAAGGGGGCACCCCAGTTGACGCGCGCTTCCGTGCCTAAGGCGATGCTTCGATCCATGAAATCCATCAGCATCTCGACGTTCTTGACTAAGAGATGCATGAAATTGTCGTAATGAAGGAGGAGGTCGCGTAAGTGATGGAATTGACAGGCTCCGATGTAAGTTTGGTTCGTGGAAAAGAAGGGGACTGGCAGATCGACAGGAACTTCCCGACGACGTTCAATACCTTCAGCAATAGTGATATCTTGCGTCACGACGTGCGGCGTATATCCGAGTTCTCCCAACGAGTCGGCGGGGATAATTGTAGGGATTCGACGTGGGGATGCGTCTCCTCCGTCAAGCGGAATGCGGACATTATTGCACGCGCCGAGGATAATGAAGAAGATCAGCTTAACGGCAGCCCAAATATGCGAAGCGTGTTCTGGTCGAAGATAGAAGTTCCCATTCATCGCGAGGACGTCGTCAGGGTATAGTCCGCGAATAGCCTGGGTGATGAGGTTGTACATCTGGGTGGCTTCTTCCGTATCTGGGAAGTATTGACGAAGACGCGTAGAGTGATACACCCAATCTCCATTGACTATCACGTAGCCATCGGGCGGAGGGTAATGGTCGCGGCTGCGTTCCAGCGATAATATTGGGCCATCTGTTCGTCTATGTTAGAGAGAAGAGTTTTGCATAATCCGTTGAGTGCGCACCACAAGTATTGATGCTTGTTTGAGTTGTAAAAGAGATTGACTTGTACCGGCGTGATAGAACGCGTGGTGGACGTAAGGTTTGAATGGAGGATGCGGAGACGATGGCATCTTATAAAGGAGTTCGCCTCGTGTCGACATCGTGAACGCTTTAGGGTGTGAAGGAGTAAGAGGTGAGAAGGATAATTTAGTTGAGATGTGAAGTGGTCGCGTAGACGCGTCCGCTTCAGAGGCGCGTACGCTGTTCGCGATTGGAAAGACTTTCTGCCGCGCCTGTGTCGGGACTCAGGTCCGTGATTCCTCCGAAATTAATATGTGCCGCCTGCCCCTTTGGTCTATTCTCCCAGGCGTCTAAGACTTCAAGCGCGCCTCCGAGTTGGCGTCGTGTTTTCCACTGGTCGTGACTGCTTGGGAATCCTTTGAAATGCACTTTGTATTTTCGGATTCTACGTTGCTTACCTGTACCCCTGAAAAACCGTTCGCCCACTATCGCTTCAACTTCTTCGTGTTCCTCGAACTCCGCGAAATCATCTGGTCGTAGATGTTTGGAAGGGCGAGGGCCGAATTCTGGTGGTGATGGATGGTATTTTTCGAGATGAGCAATGTTGATGATCGGATGGATGAGATAAGCCTCCGGTAATCTAAGCTGATAAGTGATCGGACTGATTTTCCTTACTACTTCGAAGGGACCATCCCATTTTACCACGAGTTTCTTTCCTTTGCCTTTCAATGAACGAATCATGTCGAGCGAATGAGGGTTCAACTTAACGAGGTCTCCTTCCTCGAATTCAATTACTCGCTTACCCTGATTGTAGGCTCGTTCTTGGTATGCTCGGCTTACCTGTAGTGCATCTTTCGCACTCGTTCTCGCGGCTTCAAATTGTTCAACGAAATCTACAGCGGTATCGTTCTCGTGCGTCAAGTGCACGTTATCTGGTTCAGCGCCCGCGGCTACGGTTTCTCCTATAGTCCGCGGAACGTAACTCGGGTTGGCCAACAGAGTTGACTCGGTGACCGGCAGATATCCGTATAGCAGGAATGCCGGTGCGTATCCGTGACTTGTGTGCGGGGTAGAATTGTAAGACAGACTAAATCCATCTAGGTACTTCGCCCAGTCATCGCGTTGAGGATTCACGTAGGCGCGTAGCGCTATTTCCAACGTCTGATTCAAGACCTCGGTCTGACCATCGGCCTGTGGATGGTACGACGTAGTCAATGCCCGCTGTGATCCCATTAACTCACATACCTCCTTCCAGAACGCGCCTTTCCATCTCGAGTCACGATCAGAGATGATTTGTCGCGGAATACCGTACTTGCATATGACGTGTTGGAAAAACAAGGCCGCGGTCTCTTCTTGATTGATGGTAGTCTGGCAGGGTATGAAGATTCCGAATTTAGTGAGTTTGTCGACTATTACTAACACATTGTCATATCCTTCGGATGTAGGAAGTTCGGGAATGAAGTCCATTGTGACGACTTCAAATGGTTTAGATGGAATGGGAATAGGCTGTAAGAGTCCTGCCTTTCCGAACCGACTTGGCTTAATCTTTTGGCAGATATCGCATGTACTAACGAAACGCTTCAAGTCGCGAGACATGCCCGGCCAGTAATGCGTTGCTGCAAGACGGTTATAGCACCTATGGTAACCCGCGTGTGCAGATTCGGTGAGTGAGTCGTGTACTTGTTTCATGAGATCGATTCTCAATGATTTTGGTACACATAGACGATTGTTACCATTCGAATCTTCGAAGAAAATCAAGCCTTCGTCGCTGTAAGAGTACTGTGGGTACTTTGGCGTGATATGCACGTTTGGAGACTGAATTGATTCGATGAAATCGTGAAAGTGCGGGTCAAGCTGGTAAGCCTCACGCCAATTGTTGATTTCTTCTTCGTTCGTGTTGATGAGAACGCTATAGTTCCGTGCAGAAATATATTTTACTGAGGCATCTACCCCCCCAGCGTTCGCAACAGGAACTTCGCCAAAATCAACGGCGGTGTCAGCAGGTGACGGGTTGTCGACCGTGTTCATGTGCTTTTCTGCTAGCGTGAGTATTTTCTGTTCGAATCGATGTCCAAATTTCTCATACAGTTGTTTCACAGGGTCTTCGTCTTCTCGAGCCAGACTGACGGCTTGTATAGTGTCTGAGATCGGGCCAGATTGAGGAGGAAGACGTCGTCGAAGACGCGAGATAGGGTCCACGTTGGAATGTACGCGTCCAGCCCGATGGACGATGTGTAGATTAGGAAATGCGGAGAATACCATTCCCCATGTCAAAAGTCGACGATTCACGTTTTGATAAGTGCGACTCCATGTTAGAGCGGCGTGGTCCGTGATAGCAAGAATCTGTTCGCCCTCAATGTACGGTTGAAACTTGATGAGGGCTTCTTTAAGGGCAAGAGCTTCGCGTTCGGTAGGAGAATAGTTTCGCTCCGGAGATTTGAGTACTCGATACCAGTACGCCACGACGCGTTCAACGTACACCGTGGTGTCCTCAAAGTTCTCTGCCCACTTGCCTGCTGCTGGTACGTCGTCGTGATCCTTGGATATTGATGTCACCAGTC
>JADNRX010000669.1:0-27114 GCA_015501595.1 Hymenopellis radicata
TGATTGTCATTGCAACATTGAATGCTGCATCTCTGTCAAATCCTTTAAATACATCCACAATATGTATATAAAGGACATGATCGGGCAACTATGGCTTTCGGAGAGTCGAAGGACGAGATTAACCAATATCTGGATGCCCGTTATGTATCTGCTTCAGAAGCAACATGGCGAATCTTCAAATACAAAATGCATGAGGAACTTCCAAATGTTGTTCGATTACAAGTTCATCTGCCTAACGAACAGTCTGTTATCTTTCATGAAGATGGGCTACGTACACTACTGGAATCTATGGAGCTCAGCAAAAAGACAACCCTTACTGCCTTTTTCCATGCAAATGCAACAGAAGAGGCAACGACTCCTAACACTCATATTGCACGTTCCACGCTGTATCAAGAGTTTCCTCAGAAATTTTACATATAACAAGAAGACAAAGGCCTGGAATCCACGGCAGAAGGGTTTTTGCTATTGGACGCATGTACTTTGCTCATCCAGGTGCAGGAGAGCGATTCTACCTGCGACTACTTTTAACAATTTGTCGCGGACCTACATCTTTCGAAGATCTACGAATCTTTTTGGGAGTAGTACATCCAACATTTAAAGCAGCATGCGCAGCTAGAGGGCTTTTAAAAAGATGATGAAGAGTGGATCAAATGTTTAGAGGATGCAAAGGGCATGCAAACTGGACGTCAGTTACGTCGGCTATTCGTAATCATTCTCAAAGACGGCAATCCCACTAACCCTCATATACTTTGGGAAAAGTTTCGAGCATATATTTGTGATGATTTGGAGCACTATCTTCGACAGCAGAGATTAGTGCTGGCTCCTACCGATGCAGATGTTTACGATTATGGTTTATACTTGATCGAGCGAGCACTGGATACTTTTGGCCTTTCACTTAGTAATTCTGCCTTCAGAGAAATGCCTCAGCCAAACATTCAGCGATGGACAGACTTAGAGGGTAATAGGCTTATTCAAGAACAGCGAGCTTATGATGTCGAAGAGCAAGAACGTTTGGCCAACGAACGAATTGCCAATTTTAATCAAAATCAACAAGCTGCCTTTGATACAATTATGCAGGCAGTCAGTGCTAGGGAACAGCACGGGTTTGGTGGGTTGACACGGGTCGTGGGTACGGGTCGGCGCGGGCACGGGTGTGGGTTGTGAGCTAGACGCCCGCGGGTAACCCACTGCACCCGCACCAACCCGTACTACTGCAAGACATATTTAAAGTTAATTTACAATTTTTCTCTGAGTTAAACGGGCCGCAAGCAAGCAGTGCGCGATAATTTCTCGCGATCCGGCCTTTCGGGCCGAGATCCGACGCGACGCGTAAGTGTTCGATCTCTCTCTCTCCCACCACTCAATGAGTGACGGCTGTCGCCACAGCTGCTCTGACAACTGTCAGACGGCCTCTGGAGTGTTGTTATGGCCCTGGCTCTGTACCAGGCTTACTGCTGCTGTCTCTGCGACAGCAGCAGAGGATCAGGCATAATCATCATTTCATTCTTGCCTACACGACATCAGGAATATGGGTCTTGAACCTAGTCTACTATAGTTAACCAGAGGGAATCTGGTTAACCTAGAGCTTAGAAGTTTCCGATGCAGCCAAATTAACTCAGGACACAGTCTACACCTGCATGCATTCTCAAGTTAACTTCAAGTCAACTTCAGTTAGCCTAAAGCTGTGTAGAATTCAACTAAGGTTGCATTCAAGTTAATCTTAGTTGTTCCTCCAGCCTGTCAAAGCTAACTTGAAACACTATCAGAGATACTTACCTCAGGGTTCATAAGATCCCTTATAGATACCTTTGGAACAATCAGCACATAATCATGATATGAGATGCAAAAGATAGTATAGAATTTCAGAATAGATACACAAATATTAGTAGTAGCATGCCACATAGTTCTCATTCTCATCATGCTCCATCATCTCCATTATGCATCATCCATGTGTGGTCCAGGTCCTCATCGTGCATGGTTACCATCCTCGACAATGCCTGTACTATCGCCATGCCATCTCTAGAAAAATGCATTGAGTATGTTACATTTCGTGGAAGACAAAGACGACATACAAAATAGGCGCTTCGAACCAAGCAGTTACCGATGGCCTGTGAGCCCGATTGTTGCTGACGAGCAAGGTCATTGTTGAAGTCATGGTCTGTCTGGCTCAGTGCGGTGTCGTCATCGTCTCGCGCGATGTTGCGTTCATTGTGCGACTTGGTGTCATATTCTTCATCCATGTCAGTAGACATGCTTGGGGTCGGTCACCGCCATTCTTGATGGGGCTGCTCGTCGTCCTCACGTTGTTGTTGTCCTTATTCACAGTCAGTAAAGAGTGGATACAGCCACAATAGCAGTTACAGACGCACCTGTCAAAGCCCATCAACAGCCTCCGGCGCGACTTGTCATAAAATCTCAGTAGGCTGTGAATATAGAGAGAGGGAAAGACTTACGCCGCTGTCATCATGATGAGACGAAGAGAGTAAGTGATCGTCATTATAGTCCTCGGTCTCATCTGTATTCGTTCCCAGTACCCTCGCGGTTGTCGTGCTTGCTGGGTATCGTCGCTGGCCCCCGTGCTTGGTGTCCTTGCTGTTGTGGTCCGGATCCTCGTCCTTGTCGTGGTGTGATCCGCGGCTTCATCGTAGTGGGTCTACGTCCTCGTCCTCATCATGGGGTGGTCTGCGTCCTCGTCGTTGTCGTAATGTAGTCCTTGTCGCGAGGTCCTCGACATCATCATGGTGTGGTCGTCATCCTAAGGTACGACATCGTTGTAGCTTGGTCCACGTCGTCGTCTGGTGTGGTCGTTGTGGGGTCCCCGTCATCGTGGTCATCGTGTGTTGTTGCCGTTGTTCCAGGGACTGTCAGTGGTGAGGGTAAGCAGAAGGAAAATCAGCAGCAGCAACGACGCACCAGCAACGGTACTCATGGCCACAGCCAGTATGCTAATAGGTCTCCTTGTCAATTAGCCATATGAAACTGCAGAAAGAGCAGAACGACATACAGAACAGAAATGTAGCTAGCTCGTGATATGGTGAGAGGAAGAGAGCAAGTGATCTAGGGTGGGGGAAATAAGTGGAGGTTTTTTACCAAAACACTTATTTACATGTAAATTACAGTAAATTACCTGGTAAATTACATGGCCGGCCGAGGGTCAGATTTCGGGTGGTAATTTACCTGTCACGTGCACCCGCCCGGGCCGCCACCAACCCATTTCCGGGCATATATCAGTGTCAGCACAAGCCCGACTAGTCGAGGGAGGTGGCTGTAGTGCCCTAAGGCCAACCAGTGGCCTGGGATAACTCAGAGGGCTGTCTTAATAGCATTTTCTGGAGAAATTTTGGAAGGAAATTTACGCCGCCACAACGTGTCACGTGACCATCGCGTGACCATCACGTGCGAGGTAAATTACCTGGTAAATAAGTAAATTACATGGCCTCTGGCGGGCCGCTGGTAATTTACTGGTAAATAAGTGAGCTCGGACTTATTTCCCCCACCCTAAAGTGATCGCCTGGACCCGCGATCAAACAAAAACCAACATGCACGTGATGACAACGGCTGACGGCAAAATGGACTTGACAAATTTTGCGAGGCATAAGTTACCAGCAGAATATAGATGCCAATCTGACAGCCGGCCTGCAAAGCCCTGCTCAAGGTCGGCCTGATTCTACACAGGCCGGCTGTCAAATAGTATCTGCTGTTGGGCAGTCGGAGTGTCGAAGATGATGGTGGTAAGAGTAAGAGTTGTGAGTTCGATCGGCAAGCTGTTCTTGCCGCTTGCATTCTCCTACAAGACCACCGTGGTAGTGTTAGACTAGCTCGTTGTAATTAAATGTACTAAACATGTTCTAGTCATGTTGCAGTCTGCACCCGCCGCCAGGAATCGCGGGCTGTAAGAGTGAGTCATGTTACATGGTGAGTTTCCCATAAGAGGACAACTCGTCGTGTACATAAGTAGTCGGTCCACCTCACGCTCCTCCCGCAATATTCACTACAGCCCAGCTATTACACCAGTACTGATATACTGCAATTTTATTCTATGCTAACTACAGCCTTCCAGTGCGCACTATCACCGTCAACCACTAACAAGCTGTCAGTCACTGAAAGGAACATTTCATATGATACGGCATAAGGCATCCCCTGGTGCACGCGCGCACTTCATTGGGGCCGACCGTAACATACTGTATAAGGTGGTCGCCAGTGGAATGAGGTGAGAGCAGATAAAGGGGAAGACATACCTTGAGACTGATGTAGCGGGAGTGGGCAGCATGCGAACTGCACCGGCTTGCTCCTCCACCGCCTCCTTTTCTACCGGCGTTGATGAACCTTCTCAACGGTTGCAATCTCTTCCTTCTTTACCCTTGTCTCCGAGACTGTTGCTGCCCAAGCTGCGACCGCTTTTCTCGAGACCATCAACGACCCACTCGATATCCTTGAGCCGCAGTTCTGTTTGGATGCTGCCCATATCACGGATGGCGTCCACGTCGCCCTCTACATACATGGGTTACTTCGGCATCCTCGAAAGCGTGAATGACTTGGAAGATACTGTCGACGGCGCGGACATGTACAGTATGTAAGAAGCACAATGACCGGCTGTTGCTCGTAGCACAAAAAATCAAGTCATGCTCTGACACGCAGTGCCACGTCGACCCGGATGCCGTGCCCAGCTGGATAGTCGTCGAGGTCTGTCGTCCATTACAGGCTCACGAGAAGAGGAGAAGACTCAGTGGCAAACAGAGGTGCCAGAACAGATCTGGCAAGCCGAAGAAAAACAAGAGACTATGAAAAGCAGAACAGGGAAGGTCCAGAAGATATCCTCAGGCTAGAGACGTCGTCGTTGACGTGCTGTTGTAGTAAGAGGTAGGATGCTATCTGATCGCGTCTCGAAGAGTGCGATGACCGAGATCGAATTCGATCAACTCTCTCTGCTTCTTACCACCAGCACCTCAACGAGGTGCTGGCATTCTCACAGCTCTCTTTGCGCTCAACGCATTTTTTCGTCTCTTGCTGGACCGCGACGCCGCTTCGAATAGTGGTGACTGGAGACGACCTTACGACGAGCGGAGTGCGCCCTCGAAGCCAGGATGATGGAAGAACGACATTTTCAGATGACGCTGGCGGGTCTCAAGAGACTGTGTCATTCCCTGCCATCGTGTTTGCCCCTACAGAGATTGGTTTAGGCTGAGACGGCGTCGCGGACGCGTCCAGCCCAGAACGGTGCGTATCTCTTCATTTTATTTTCTGGAGACTTACCTTGTCAACGAGGACGAGTCTGGAATGACAATGGCCGCAGTAACGGCGCCGGAGACCAAGAGGACGAGGACGTCGATGACTTTATTGACTGGCAGAGCAGACGGTAACCTCCACCAGGATCGATCACTTATCGTCTCCCACCACAGCACCTCAACGAGGTGCAGTGATACGGCCTCGGGACTTTTCGTGGGCCCTCTCTTGGTTCTTTTCTTGATTTTCTTTTCCTCAGATTAGATCCATGACACACGAGAACGGCGTCCGGCAGCTTTGGCGACGTTCTGCTCTCCCGCCCAGCCACGTCGTCGCGTAAGCCTCCAGGACGGAGCAGCAGCGCTTCGGGAAGATGGCGACGGGCTTCGAGAGGCTAGATTAGCCCCCGCGCCATCATGGTCATGCCTCCAACGAGGCAAGGAGTCGGATTTCGGCCTGCAAGGCGTCGCGGACGCATCCAGCCTGAATCTGTGCGTATTTCTTCTTACTTTTTTTCCTTTTAATTGTGACTGACCTGGGACAGGCCCTTGTGTTCCGCTCTGACCACAATGAGTTCGGCGGCGACGACCACCGTCCCAACGCGTAGGTGCCGGTGAGGCAGCACACGCCGACTCGAGGACTTGACGATGTTTGCGCCGTCACCACGGCAACGGGACGCGCAAGCCCTGGCGAGGCAGAGTACGACTTGACGCTGCTGCTCTCAGGGCAACTGGACGCGTCAACCCGCAAGGCGGCACGGACCACAACGACACCCTCTCCAACGACAAATTTCAAATCAGTGTCTCCGTTCGCTGAGTCCTCTCTAGACGCTTTTCTTCTCTTGATTTTTAGTTTTGGATCGGTGGCAACTAGAACGACTTCTAGCGGCCGTGAGGACGACCTCATCGCGTCCTGCTCTCCTTGCGGGCAACACCATCGCAAAAGCCTCCGGAGCAGCAGCGCTTCAGGAAGACGACAACGGGCTTCAGGAGACTGAATCAACCCCCACGCTGTCATGTTCGCGCCTTAAACAAGGCGAGGAGTTCGGATTTCGGGCTGGAAAGCGTTGCGGTCGCATCCAGCCTAAATCTGTGCGTATCTCTTCTTACTATTTTTTCCCCTTTTTGTTCTAACTGGCCTGGCATAGGCCCTACATTTTCTGCTTCCGGTAGGCGCGCGCGCGTGCAGTTCTCATTTTGTCGGATAAGCCCTCCAATGAGGCACACAACTTTCTACTACAACTACGATCAGCGTAAGTCTCGGCGAGGCAGTGCTCCCGCAAACAATAATAACCCATGTAAGCCCCGGCGTGGCTGCAGATCAACAACACCCGGATGACGCGTAAGTTCTTGGCATCTAGTCTGTCCTAACCTAGCTATAACACGCATACGCCCTCGCCGTCGACCGTCCGCTGAGCGCGACGCTCTCACTCTCGAGCTCATCTCGTCGGGTAAGTCCTCCTTTTCCTGGCCGCTTGCCGCCTACCATCTACCTGGACTCTGAATGGCTCAACGATACTCCAGATAGCCTTTGTGTCCGACCTAAATCAATATTTAGCTACTTGTACCTCAGTATGTACTAATCTTACCAATAAAACTGGTTTTGTGACTGAACGGAGCTGAGAATTGTATATTCTTGACTCGGTTACTCAGGTCAAACCTTTTGTGCTAAGTGCATACATATAGTTGACTGGAGTTATTTCAACAATATCATGCATGCCTAAGAGAACTGCAGAATACTCATAGCAACTTTGGTAGAAGGATGATCCATAAGTTAACTTTTGAAGACTCGTAACAACTCTGGCAGATGCAGAATTCCTAAGCTGTGCTAAGTTACTTTGAGTTGTCTCTGGCAACTTAGGCCTCTTGGGTTAACCGGAAAATAGGGGTCTAAACCTAGGTGAACCAGATGCCAAAGTGCTTTTCCTGATGGACAACCACCAGCTAAAACCACGAACACAGCTACACAGGAATTCACGCCCCGTTCTCTCATACGTATCGTCGCGCCTACGGACTACATCACCAAATGCAAAATAGCGGCGTAATATGCTGTTGAACTCGTCAACCCTCGCGAATTGGGATGGAAGCACTTCGCGTGGGGAGAGCAGGGAGGAATGGGAGGACGAATTTGGCAGGATGCGAAGGACGGATGTGGATATGAACGTGGTGCGACTTACTTTCTTTTATGGGGCTGGGCTGATAGCGGCCTAGGACACGGATATCCCTGATCTTGGACAGATTCGGTCGCGCGCGCATGAGGACGTGCAGCAGGTGCCGGGGTTAAACTTGGACCAGCGCGCTCCTACGTCTGTCGCGCCGTCCGACTCGCGTGCTTTCTTTCCGGCTTTCACCCATCGACCCGCCAAACCCAGACGACCCACCATCTTATGCCGAATCGCTGCTAAAGGTACACTCTTTTAGTTCTGCATGCGTGGCGGGTGCTTACATCGTTTCTTGTAGCGCACCGACTCCCCACATTTACCACACCGAAACCCTTCCCATGGGCCGTCTACATCGAGCTCTGTAAATTCCAATGTACGTGTCTTGCTTTTCATCTACGGACCAACGCTGACTGGCTCGCAGATGACACGCGCCCAGCATCTCCGCATGCAAGTGTCTCTGGAGATGATACCGCTAGGACCCAAAGGTACGAGGAAGCCCGTGTCGTCCAACACGTCTACCCAATATCACTCGCATCCTCCATCGTCTACCAACACCAAGGACAATGAGCACGATCCAAAGCGCCCACCGACGGGACCACGAGCAGATCCTGCCAAACACTCACATTCGCATGAGCGTCGTGTCACCAAAGGCTTGCCTACCGGACCAAGGGCGACTCGTCCTCCCCCTGCCTTGGTACCGTCTTCGTCTCAAGGTCCTCTGCCTTTTCATTCGTCTTCGATACCGCGAGGACCTAGAAGTATGAGTCGTGAAGGACGTACGGAATCAGTGTCGTCGTGGGGCATATCAGATTCTGGCTGGGGCCCGAGGCACAGTGCAAATCCGACTTCAGAGACACCCGAGGTACGTGTCTTGGGGTTTATACGTGGATTGGTTCTAATTCTTGTCTGTCTAGGATTCCGCGGCGAGGCATGAACCGGGATCGGGGTCGTTGGCGTCGGCTTTGGAGCCTACAGCCCTCTCACAGTCTCCGTCAAAGTCGACGGAGAAGGCTTTAAAGCAGCCGCCGTTAATCAATTCTAATGTGGACAAGGTAAATGACTCGTTTTATTCGTTCGTTTGATGGCATGTTGACAGGTATCCCAGGCGAGGGAGTTGGAGGCAGTTGCCAAGGTACGCGCTTGTTTTCCTGCTCTGCTTTGTTGGACGATTCCTGTAGCCGAAAAAGGAAGAAGAGATTCTGAGGCTCTCGCTTAAACTCTCTGGGAGAAGACACTACCAAAGTTCAAGAACGACGACAAGCACCACCACCACCACCACCACCACCACTCCCATCAGCACTCACCACTACTTCCACCACCACCTCCTCCAGCCTCAGTCCCTGCATCATGCACGACTGAGTGTCCCCGTGCCATTGCCCGGGGATGCTCGTCGGGCATGAATGGATTTGGGCGATGAGTAGAGCATGCCACGAGTCTAAACCCGGGTCCGGCGGGTCGAGTTTGCGCGAGTTTGCATATCTGAAGTCCGGACTTGCGACTTGTCTCAAACTCGTGAGTTGCGGGTCCAAAACTCGCGAGTTTGCGAGTTTTTGACGAGTTTCAAGCTATAACCCACTCATATCACCTCCAACTGAGGTCAAACTAATGCAAACATGATCTCTATAGTCTATTGCAGCTCTGTTAGATCATATTTATATGTATAACACAGTTTATATGCATAACATTATATCTTAACTGACTACCGGAACCTGCGCAAGTACTTGCAGAATGCTCCAACCTCAAATCTGCGACTTGCGCGAACCCGGGTCGCGAGTCGCGAGTCGCAGGTTACCTGCGAGTTACCTGTGCTGGCCGAAACTTGTGGCATGCTCTAGCGATGAGTAGTGTTTAACATGTGTGAACCCATGGGCTGACCCGTGGGTTGGTGAACCCGCACAGCCCGTACCCATATGGTACGGGTGTTAACCCGCGACGGGCACGGGCGTGGGTGTCCCTCCAGACACCCGCGGATCCTCCCGTGCTATTCCTTAGCAGTCACTACTGCTAACCCTCATCTCTTCTTTCTTAATGGTCCAGCTGGCACAGGCAAGACGTTCCTCTATAATACGCTTTGTTATGCATTACGAGGACTTCGCAAAATTGTTCTTTGTGTTGCTTCATCTGGAATTGCTGCTCTTCTCCTTATTGGTGGTCGTACATCACATTCACGTTTCAAGATACCTCTTCAACTGTGGGAGGGAAAGCCATGTTCCATCTCAAAACAATCTGATTTAGCCAAACTCCTTTTAGAGGTTAATTTGATCATTTGGGATGAAGTTCCTATGCAGGATCGATTGTGTGCTGAAGCAGTTGATATTTCTCTTCGTGACATTCGACGAGATAATCGACCATTTGGAGGAATCACTGTTGTTTTTGGTGGCGACTTTCAGCAAATTCTTCCAGTCGTTATAAAGGGAACCAGAGAGCAGATTGTTAGTCAGTGCTTACAGAGTTCACAGCTCTGGCAGCATATGAATATCCTTCATCTCACAGAGAATATGCGGCTGGAGTCTTCTTTAGAGGATCAAGAGTTTGCAAAATGGCTGCTGGATGTTGGACACGGACGTTTATCAGACGAGTCTGGACTTATCACACTTCCTCCAGTGATGAGATGTCCTGAGGATACCGTCGACTCTCTGATTCATGAAGTCTATCCAGATATCGCAACTCTGGATGTTCGAGCGAATTCAGATGACTATTTCTCTGAACGAACTATTCTATCTGCACGAAACAGTGATGTTGACGATATCAACAAGCGTATATTAGAGCTCTTACCAGGTAGGAGATTGCTCTTAGTATTTGATTTCTTGATTAACATAGTTATTATAGGAAACTCAACAGTACTTCATTCAAGTGATTGGGTTCAAACGGAAGAAGGTGTAGATGGTGCAACGAGAACTACAAGAGCAGATGACACACTCTATCCAACAGAGTACTTAAACTCTATCAACATGTCTGGAATGCCTCTTTCCAATCTTACAATCAAACTGGGGGCACCAGTCATGATTCTACGGAACTTAGATCCTGCTAATGGACTCTGTAATGGAACCCGAGCTGTAGTTGTTCGATTCACAAGGCGTGTTGTAGAGGTTCGCCTTCTCACTGGAGATTTCAAGGGACGTCTTGCCATGATTCCCCGTATCACCTTGGCCACAAAGCCAGACGAGTTGCCATTCGATTTTCGACGTCATCAATTTCCATTGCGGCTCTCATTCAGTATGTCCATTAATAAGTCTCAAGGACAGTCTGTTCGTCATGTTGGTATCGATTTGCGAAGTTCAGTATTCATTCATGGTCAGCTTTATGTTGCTCTATCACGATGTACATCAAAGTCACGGATTCATGTCTTACTGAAGGAGGGTGTAGAACAGTTTAAAACTCCAAATATTGTATTTCCAGAGGTTATATTAAATTAAACTACTGATTTAGCTCTTTACTATTACTAACGAACGGGGTTTGGGGCGGAGCCCCAACGAGCTGGAGAAAACTGACGCAGGCAGTGTTCGAGCCTGCGAGGACACCTGCCGAAGGCAGGTTTTGTAAGCTCGTTCAGCTAGACATCCTGACGGCGTAGATCAAGCAAGCCCTTCATCAGCATCTGTTACTTCCAAGACCGCATCGATAGCAAGCCTGAGAGGAGTCTCCTGCGTATTCTGCATGGGGAACGCTGTTTTGACTTCAACCTCCCAGAGTGTATCAGCGCTAGCAGGCACCGGTTCCTGCGTTTTTAGATCGATCTAAGTGAATGTCAGCGTACGCGTCTTTCCGACAGAGAACGAGCGAGACTTTTTCCTGCTGAAACATCTGTATGATTAACATACCCCGCCGGAACAGATATCCCTTTTTATAGATCTGTGAACGGCGGACGTAGCCCAGCGCGCACGCGAAGCTGAGGGCGTCGCCGAGAACGCGGACGGTCGCCCATGGACGGACGGTGGCCTCGGGATGGGCGCGAACGGACTCGGGTGCGAGATAGGAAAAGAGAGTCCAGCCGGCGTCGGGATCTGTGAGGTCTTTGCGCGCGCGCAGGAGAATCGGGTCGCTGTCGCGGTTCACCGGTTCGAAGACGACTTCGCGGGTGTGCAGGGTCTCGGAGGACTCGCTGTGGAGGGTTATACGCGCGAGGATTGGTGTTAGGTCACGAGAGAAGAATTCGCCAAAGAGGGCGACTTCGTAGGATTGGATGTGCGCCTGCGCCATTCGGATGATGACCGTACACGGTCAAGTGCCGATCACTGACACTAGCTTGGCTCTTGCCATCACCATGTTTTTATTTCCTTAAACGATTTGACTCTAACCTCAGGGAATATCCTCCGTACCAAGTACAGATATTGCCCTCCGCAACATCTTCATCTCTGCTCCTCGTGTGATCTCCCATCGGACTTAGTGCGGACTTTTTGACCCGAGTTCAACATGCAGTACGGTGTGAAAGTTCATGCAAGGCTTGGCGTGTCTATATCCCTTCCGAGTCTCTCTTCGTCCACCACGCGACCATGGCAAAGACGTACACCGTCTTGGTGGACGACAACCTCCTTAGCTATTCCTCAGCTGGAACTTCTGCATGGACAACTGGCAAAGGCAACTCGGACTTGTTTTTGAACAGTAGCACGCACGACGCCGCTCGCAGTGGACTCTCATTTGCATACTCGTTCTTCGGTACGCTTCCCCAAGGCCACATGTAACTTCCGAGGCAAACCTATACTCCTAGGAAAATCTTTCTCGTGGACCGGCGTCCTTTGGGAGACAGAAGACATCGAGTTCTCCATCTCCACCGACGGCGGCGACCCATCCACATGCTCTTCCAAGGGCGGAGACGAAGACCTCAACGTGTACAAAGAACTTTGCTCGACCGCATTTGGGAATGGGCAACACACGGTGAATGTTACCTGCCGGGAGCAGGACGCAGAGTCCCCCGTATCCATCGATTATGCCACGTTCACGGTGGACTCGGACGACGATGTCCCGCCGGGACTGTCGCCTGGAATGTTTCTTCTCACCGATGACCAGGACGGGGTTATAATGTATAGTGGGGCGTGGGCGACGGATGGGCTGAATCGGTACCGTTCCCCAGCGGATAGAATCACTCGTCTACCGTATGGGAGTGGGACGCATAGAAGCAGTGCCGTAGGGGATAAAATGAGCTATATGTTCTCAGGTAAACATGATCTCACCTATCATGACGCCAAGTTCTGAATGTTTGAAGGGACAAGCGTTACTGTATACGGTCTCGAAATGCTCGGCAGCGGCGTGCTCACCGCGACGCTAGACATTGACGGCGCACCTCACGCTAACTTGTCGATTACTGGGACAGGCGATGAGGGAGCAATGTCCAACAAGGCCTTGGTTAGCGCGTCTGGGTTGTCTCACGACGAGCACGAGATGGTTCTTACAGTGACCGGAGTATCGGGGAACCAGTCCCTTGTGGTTGACTACATCCTATACGAGCCCTTGTTCGAGAAGAGCTCTCATACTGGTACCGCATCAGCTACGTCTACCAGCGCTCTACCGACCTCAACGTCTTCTTCCTCCCCAGGCTCTTCTTCTAAATCAAAAGCCTGGATCGCAGGGGTGGTATTCGCCATACTCGCCGTCCTTGCGCTTTTTGCGGGACTCGCGATCTGGCGGTGGAAACGGAAACATCGGCTTAGAGGAAATTTCGAGATTGAGGGTTCTACGCCAAAAGAGCCGTTTGAGTATAAAGCTGGTATTAGTTTGCAGTTGCTTCTTTCAAGGACATTAATTCACGGTTACTCTTTCTCTTAGTTTCAGTTTCAGAGCCAGCCAACCCCCCTGCTGCCCTCGTTTCGTTGGACACGACGGGCCCATCTCTTTTGGCACGCACGGGTAGTGAGCCGGGTGCACATCCTTTTACGGACACTACGCCGCGGCGTTTTGATTTGCGTGATGGTCAGGAATCGGTATTGGAGAACCCCTGGGACAGCCTTCCACCAGACAATGATTCCCAGATTACGTCTAGTAGAGGCAATCAAAGTTCTGGACCTGATGTCTTTACACGAAATATGGCCATAGGCTCCGAGCGGTTACCCGCTGTTTCTGCGCTGATTGTGGCGGCTGATACGCCTCCGCCTGTGCCGACGAAGGGAAAAGAGCGTGATCGATCTCGTGAGTCGCTTTCTGAGATGTCGCGCTTTGGCTAATACATGATCTTTTACGAGTGCCTTCCCCGCCGAACGACATGGTGGTGCAATCCCAATTCGCTTTACTGGAGAAATCGAGAACCATGGCAACCTCACCAACAAATGTCGTTCCTTCGCAGGCCATCAAACTAGAACAATTGGATACGAAACGACGCAGTGTGTCCGGAGCTCGTGTTGATGGGGAATACTCCTTGGGACGTGATGCGGTGCAGTCTCAGGCGACCAAGTTGCAAGAAATAGAATCGCATAAACGGGCTGTTTCGACGTCGCCTCCTCCTCCTCCAAGTGGAAGTGGGTCCTTGATATTGACTTCCGGGATTACAACAAGGGTTGAGAGGAGCTCCGCTGATATGGTGTCTCCAATATCTCCTTCAGAGCAGAGTGAGGAGCAGGTTGAAGAACTGAGGATGAGGAATGAGATGCTGGTGAGGGAGATTGCTCGGTTGTCAGAGTTGCAGGCGCCGCCGGCCTATGAACCGTCGAGGCACTTATGATGGACTATGATATTTACTTTTGAGGACTGGACTTCGGACTGTAAAGCTCTATTAGTATTGTACTCACTCGTGCGCATTCAGTTGCACACATCCCTGAGCATTTAGCGAGTTCAACTCTGTTCGTTTCTTTCATTTAGTTAAATGGTCTCCGTACATCCATGGTGATGTTCTACATGTGTAATTCTACAACAAAGCTACAAGTCCAGTAGACAGGATTCAACAAGTGCGGGAGAGGGGGTGGATGGGAGAGTCATAAACCCTGGTGCGTCGCTGTCTTCATTCCTTTTTTTCACACTGACTAGCACTCCCCATATCGACAATGCCTCATTCGAACCCAAAGGATGGTATAATGGCGCGTATTGGCGTATACGAGACTAATATTTACCGTCTTATAACTTACACGCTAGCGCGATAACGAGCCCGTTGCGGGTCCTTCGTTATTAAGCATACGTTCGCGCCGGGTCGACGATGGGGTGCACGAGGGCGTGAGATTGCTCCGTTGCATCGTGGATATGAATACAGAAGAAAAGCGTGTTAAATATTACAGAGCCATCGACAGACGCTTCGACTCGACCGTCCATACTTCGTCGGGTGAAACTAATCTGTATTGCAAAAACAAGTACAACGAAATTCAGGATAGAGATAGAGGAAATGGGTCCCAAGTCGAAGGAAAACGTGGTGGAAATAGTCACACCAACTAGACATTTGTGGGACCGGCTGGCGCAACCGGCTCTGGGCACCCTGACCGATTGAACAGTAAGTCTTAAGCAACATGGTAAGCGATATAACTTGAAGGGAGCCAAAAGAACTCTACCTGTAAGCATATCCACGTTCTGCTTGAATATTCCCGTTACGTTCACTAGAGTTCCCGGGAGAGCATTTGCAAAATTGTCCCAGAAGGTCGCGCAAGTCTAATCAAAATGAATGCATACTGCCTGCTATTGACCCGAGACAACGCACCGAAGTGATGTTGAACGGGGCCGGTGCCGGGGGATCAGCCACGAAAACACCGTTTTCATCGTTGTGGCCAGGAACGAACTGGGGCAACGCTGCCGCAATTTCGCCGGGGACAGATCCACCCAGAACAGGAGCCGCCGCGCGGTGCCAGTTCTCTGGGAATGTCTGGTTCATGAAGAAGGAGCTGATAATTCGCCTGGTGGCCAGCTTTGTAGTTCCTGTGTTTGTGGGTGATGAGTCGCCATCGTGCAGAGCTTGATCTTTATAGTTATACCATTTGCAAACACGCTAGCGACGGTATCAGTGTCAGCACCGTTACTATCTGTATGCAAAGAAATACTTGCCTCATAATGAGACCCGGTCCAGCTGGTGGGCGGATGTGAGTAACTTCATGAATTAAATCTGGCTGGCTCACCGAAAACATCAGTCAAGCGACGGATAGGGATTGCAAACTAGTTCGGTCTCAGCACCCTCGAGAAACTTCAACGTGGGACATACTTCGGGGTCCAAAAGCTGGTCAGACTCCAAGTTCTGCCTCGTCATTTCGATCAGTGTTTCGAGGTTGAAGACCGTCGCTGGGCCGTCTGGTCCATCGTCACCAAATTTCGCGAGTACTTCCAGGCGCTGCCAAGAGTTTAGAGATTGAAAAGTGCCCTACGACAACCGCACCTCATCCAGAGAGTCTGATTGAAGTTACGATTGTCGCCAATGTGAACGTCGGAGCGAGTCATCGAGGCATCACCTTCAAACGATAAAACACAACTATAGTCCCAGATGAGTATCAGCTAACCTTCGCCCCGTCCGTGTGCTGCTATTCCCTGTGTCTCTGGTCCATCAATTTGACCCGGCAGTGGAGGTACGAGTGGGAGACTCCGCCGATGGAAATTTTGTTCACGAAAGCATTTCCCCGCGCGAGCTGTCGTGGATAAATAATGACTGAGCAACATATGCCGAAACTTGAAATCCTTACCATGTTGAGTGACGCCATACCCACACCCATGTCCCTATCGATATTGTACGCCTCTTGGGCAGCGTTTATGATTTCCTCAAAACTGGTGATTCCACTACGAGAGAGGATCAATAAGATGCAGTTGGAACAGAGGAGGACTCCGTACTTCCTAGAGATGTACCCATGGTTCGCAAGCGTGTTCAGGCCCGGGCATGCTAAGGAAAATAATGAGTAAACTGGTATTATTAACGTTTTCAAGCAGGAGAAAATCACGTCCGCGCATGTCGTTGGGCCCAGGTGCAATGAAAGGATGATCAGCATCTAGAGTGCAGATTATGTGCGCCGAATAACTTGAACTGGAGATTGGTAGACATACCTGGTATAGGCTTGGTGCCTGTATCCGTCTGGCGCGGCGGTATAACCATCACGACGCCCGTTTGGCCATCCTGGATGTCAACAGTCGTGGAAGAGGCGTCGCGAATGTTTGACCCGGCATTTACTGCGATGAACAAGGGCGAGGCCGCCAGTAAGAGGAGGGAGAATGTTTTCATCATGAGCAGAAGATGTCTGTCTTGCAGCTCAGCAGCTCTTTTCTCTTCGAATCTTATACCTCACAGAGGTGGTGCATCTTCCTGTGTCATACTTGCATTCAGCTTCTATCTGCTAAACCCTTCGGCAGAGATTGTAAGAATAGAGTGGCGTTGATGGGTGGACGAACGGTTGAATCATTGAACGAGTGTCTAGGTTTCGATGGGAAATATCGTGTGTTTGCTCCTGAACCTTTCGTACCTTTCGTACCTTTCATGACCTGAGGAGCGAGAATTTTTATGCCTGTGAAACCAGGTAAGCTTGAGATTCAATTTAAAAACATACCGTGCGCACAGGAAGGGCGGAAAGACAGAATTAGTGGCCATTCAGCGCATGCACATCTGTCAGCAGTCCATTAATTGTTCTGCTTTCGCAGTTTGAGGAACTTAACTCGTGGAGTGGAAGTTTCTGGTGGGATCCTGCATCCTCAACCAGCCATCCTGAGCTTAATCTTTGTAGCGAAAACCTTCGAATAGTCAGCAGCCGTGGCATGGGCTCTCGCTCCCCGCTCTCGACCGGTGAAAACTCTTCGCGAAGGTCCTTAGTATAGCCTCGCCTTCATAAGACCCAATCGGCGGTGACTGGCGCGGGGGTCTTTGTCCTTATGCCATTGGACCTGGTATGCAATTTTATCGGCGGCAGCTACGAGGCTATACTAAGGTCGTCGTTTCCCTGGGCCTGACGGTGACAGCGAACACGCTGATAACGACAACTTCCCGAACATCCTGGGCACGTGATCCCGGCCGTGCATCGGAGGACCCGGTCACGAGCTCGTACCGAAAGTTCGCGAGCTTACAGTTTTTAGAGCCGAAGGTTAGGTGAAAGAAAGTTCGGACGAATTGAGGGTCCCCAAGAGCCAGGTCGTCGTAAGAGTTCGGACAGGCACCACAAGAAGGTCGGACGAGGTCAGCGAGTAACGCCATCCTAGTCGTGATCGTGAGAGAGAAAGAGAGGGCTTAGTTTCAGCAGAGCCAACCAACCGTCGTTTCGCTGGACCCGACGGGCCCATCTCTTTTGGCACGCACGGGTAGTGAGCCGGGTGCACATCCTTTTACGGACACTACGTCGCGGCGTTTTGATTTGCGTGATGGTCAGGAATCGGTATTGGAGAACCCCTGGGACAGCCTTCCACCAGACAGTTGTTCTAGTTTGGTTGCCTGCAAAGGAACGACACTTGTTGGTGAGGTTGCCATGTTTCTCGATTTCTCCAGTAAAGCAAATTGGGATTGTACCACCATGTCGTTCAACGGAGAAGGCACTTGTAAAAGATCATGTATTAGCCAAAGCGCGACATCTCAGAAAGCGACTTACGAGATCTATCAGGCACAGGCGGAGGCATATCAGCCGCCACAATCAGCGCAGAAATAGCGGGTACCCGCTCGGAGCCTATGACCATATTTCGTGTAACGACATCAGGTCCAGAACTTTGATTGCTGACGCAGTGTGTCCGGAGCTCGTGTTGATGGGGAATACTCCCGTAATAGCTTTGGATGTGATGCGGTGCAGTCTCAGGCGACCAAGTTGCAAGGAATAGAATCGCATAAACGGGCTGTTTCGACGTCGCCTCCTCCTCCTCCAAGTGGAAGTGGGGTCTTGACATTGACTTCCGGGATTACAACAAGGAACTCGACTAGGGTTGAGAGGAGCTCCGCTGATATGGCGTCTCCAATATCTCCTTCAGAGCAGAGTGAGGAGCAGGTTGGAGAGCTGAGGATGAGGAATGAGATGCTGGTGAGGGAGATTGCTCGGTTGTCAGAGTTGCAGGCGCCGCCGGCCTATGAACCGTCGAGGCACTTATGATGGAGTATGATATTTACTTTTGAGGACTGGACTTCGGACTGTAAAGCTTTTATTAGTATTGTACTCACTCGTGCGCACTCAGTTGCACACATCCAGCATTTAGCAAGTTCAACTCTGTTCGTTTCTTTCATTAAGTGAAATGGTCTCCGTACATCCATGGTGATGTTCTACATGTGTAATGCTACAAGTCTACTACAACAGACACGAAGAGAACTATTGTTCTAAATTTAAGTTAAATGTCTAGTCACCGGCAACCAGCGAATGGAGAATGCATACTATTAGTTGGGATGGGATGAAATAGTTGATGGAAATGCTTAAGAATCCCAGATAGCACCGAAGGCAGGAACGCCACGACTCATGAGGCCGTATACGAGTTTCCTAGTCAGAGGCTCGTTGGAGATGACGACCACGGCTTCGGCGTTGAAGTCCTGTACCATCTTGTAGGTCAACTTGACCATGTCAGGTCGGCCGTGGACGCGTGTATCTACAAGCGAGATATCGTCAGTAATAGACGATCGTACTGGAATCCAACGTTCACCATAAATACACGCGTCAGGCTCAGCTTCCTTCACCGCATTAACAAGATCCTCTCCAAACGTCTTCAAAATATTAGCCCCAGTCCATAACAGCCTCGACGGTTGCCTTTTCTCAAAGAGACACGGCGCAATAGGTCCTATGCCGCTGCCAGTAGCGACGAAGACCACGCGGCGGAACATGATGTTCACCCGGAGGACACCAGCGACGGGTGTACCTCTGAACCAGATCTCCTTCGGCGGATTGCGAATCAGCTCTGTAGTCCAATCTCCGGCTTGCGAAACGATGAGGGAGAATTCCTCTGTACCCGGCACGGGTACGTTGGCGAATGCGTGCCATTCGTGCAGAGGATCCAAGGAGATGCGACTGAAAGATCCCGGGACAGGACGGGGGTGAAAGCCGAAGACTAGACGTCAGAGTGTGAGTACGTCGGCACCAAGGCAAAGTATGACACCATTTACCTTTGTAGTTTACAAACAGACGAACAGCGTGGTCGGAGAGGATCACCGCACGGACAGGCACTTTCCGGAGGCGACTCCATGGCAAAGCCAGAGAAGCTGTCAAGAATAAATCAGCAATCAAAACGCGGTGGCGGTTATACGGTAAACCGGACCTGTGATAATAAACATCAACCACATAGGTGCAGAGTGCACTAGGGCATATCCGAGGGAAGCATCACCTCTCCAGTCGTCTGTGAGTAATACCACCTATCGCGAAAAGATTAGATCTTATCTGATTAAGCATTTGGGAGAAGAACTCGCCTGAGCCCAAACCAAAGCAGTTGCAGTCCATCCCATAAATCTGTGTATGCGCTCAAAGGTATCATGGCTCTTGACGCGGAAAGCAGGCAGAGCGAAGAGGATGATTCCAACCAAGAACACCAGTATAATCCAAGTGATGGCGACAGTGGCCACCGAGATCTACAGAAGCGCCTTGTGAGAAAAAAGAAGAGCGTCGAAGAAGCTAGGCTACCTGTTCTCCATGAGCAAGTTCTTTTGTTCCTTGCCCAGCCAAGGCAGCGAGCCATACCGTCCCGGACACCGCAGCACCTGAATGGATACCTCCAAGGTGGTACACCCTGGCCATGAGCAGTCGGAACCAGAGGGGCCATCTAGAAGAACGCGACGACGATGATGACGATGATCAGAAAATCACTGATAGAGGGGCATTTCAACGCTTACGAGGGGGGCACAGAAGTAAATACATAGAAGAAAGTGTTCACGACGTAGTCCTGCCGCATCAGAATCGCGACGAAGATATTCGCCACAGTAATCAGACCAAGCCTCTGCGAGTTCACGCCGTAGACCAACAGCGCGATGAGAATCGCCAAGTTCGACGCGAACACCACGCCGAAGAGGCGGTGGTAGATGGTGAACACTAGATGGCGAAGGTCGCGCATCACCTTGCCCTGCGTCTTGTCGGGAATGTCTGCCTCTAGATAACCGTCCCATGGTAGCTTTTCGATTACGCTGGAGGTCTCGGATTTGAGCGACGGGTCGCCCACTAGAGTAGATTCTGCCTTGAATTCCGGTACGCCAGAAATCGTACCGGAGGTTTTGTAGGCGAGGGAAGGAATGGTGGATGAGGGAGTGCTCATGTTGGATGTGGAGAGCGTCTATGAGGTGGCTGAATTGGATCGTCAATGTGAGTCTTTTATAGAACAGTGCTGTCAACCTAGCAGGTACTCATCAGTTGTGATTCTCACAGAGATAACAATCCAAGACGCGTGTTGGAGTAGCAGTACGTTCCGGGGATAGTTTAGATGTGCGTGATACATCGGGTCTTTTGTGAGCGCATCAGGATACGGCTGAAAGAGTGGAAACTCCGCGTTCGGATAGAAGGAATGTGATAGCCAGTGCTTGTATTGGTCCACTCTGCGTCAAGAAGACGGCCCAGACTTGCTGTGAAGGCACCAATCACTGTCAGATGAGTCTCTGTACAAAGAGGATCAAACATACGGCTGGACACCGAATTTCGCACACCCGAAAATGTATCTATCAAGGCCATCAAACATAGAGATGGAACCCGTCGGAGGACAAACTTCGTGCCGTACATATTAGTGTGGCGCAATTGTGTCATCCCGGATGCGGAACATATTGACGTCCCGAAAAGGATGGTTTGCTGTCTAAGTTTGATTGGAGCGGCGCAAATGTCAATCAGGTCGCACCATATACTCGCAATGAGTACCCTCGGACGCAGTTACATGAAGAAGACAGTAGATCTCGGCTCAGCGTGGTGTGCCGACAATCGAATGAAGGAATGCAAGATAGCTACATGTGCTCTCAAAGAAGCCTTTGAAGATATGGCGCGAAAGCAAACATCGAAGATGTGACATGGCGTGGATATCGGAGCGGAATGATACTGGGGCGGTATCAGAATTAGATGTGTGTGAACTAAAGTCGACAGAGCGCAAGGTTACGCACTATTCACGTTTTCGTTCGAAAAGCGTGGCTACGGACTGGCAAGCCGAGGGGTTTGGAGGCCTGAAAGATGTTCCACTGTGGTGCACATTCCTCCCTTGGATCGAAAATGATAGTGCAATGTGCGTGCAGCAAAGATAGTCGGACCAGCCAGTGGCGTTAAACATAGTCAGGACGTGGTAGTCGAAGTCGCCGCTGTTCCTAAGAGCCGACAGTCGCGCGAGTCCTAGTTATTCATACTCGACACGGGCGCCTCCGAGGCAGAGTAGGTCCTGAGTAAGTCTGTACTTGACTGAGCGCGTCAACGTCGAAACAACGGAACAGATTTCAATAAATTGATCGATTTCCACGAGTTGACCACGTGGCTAATGATCGAAAAAGTTGACGGCTTGCGTTCATCATTCTCTCCGGTCTTCATTAGCCAGGTAACCTGGCCTACTAGTATGAGCAAGCGTCGATACAGTAGGCCAGGTAAATCTGAGTTTAAATTTGGCGTGAACATGTCGTTGGAAATTCGCACAGATCGGTCCGAGTTCCTATATGCCGTATATGGAAATAAAATCTTTCCGCCAATTCTAACGACTCGCAGTTGACTCACAGCGAACTCGTCTGTGATGTCCACACTTCCCTCCGATGTTCCAATTGACAAGAGTATGTATATTCCAATGTATATTAACTATTGACTGATGCATATCATCACTAGATGCACCCCCGGCATGCACTCATGCACTCCAACCCCAGGCGATGTATCATGTCACTATACACGCGCCGTCCGCGCCCATAGCCGACTTCCAATTGCGCCTGTTGATTGTGACGCGGACGACTTCCCAAACCAGCTCTGCCTCAGCCTCTTGGCTGATCGCCTCCCAGCCAGCAGTCTTATAGACGTTGTAATTCCAGTTTTCAGCGGCGACATGACATTCCAGAAGGTCAGGGGAGTTGGGAGGCTGATTCGAGATGGATCAGATAGACAAGTCTCAACGGGAACGGCTGCGTAGCGTGAGGTAGCGTGTTGGTCAACGTGTTAGGCTACCGGTGGACAGAATGGGGTTTCAAAGTCGCTACTTACATGGAATATATCTTTTATCATATCTAAAGTCATTCTGGCATACTTGTGCATACTGGAAACGGCCTGGATACCGCTACAACGAACTTCGCCTTGAAGGCTGCACATTTTATTTCCATATACGGCATATAGGAACTCGGACCGATCTGTGCGAATTTCCAACGACATGTTCACGCCAAATTTAAACTCAGATTTACCTGGCCTACTGTATCGACGCTTGCTCATACTAGTAGGCCAGGTTACCTGGCTAGGTCTTCATTACATTCAATATCGAGCGGAGTTGTTCATTTGCAGCACCGTTCTGACAATATTCTGCCTACAGTTTTCTGATTGGCACATCCTCCGAGCGGAGGTGTGGTTGCTGCAACGCAGATCATTGTTCTGCCTTTACGGTGATCGGCATGTACGTTTCTTTCAAAGTCTGCTCGAAAATTTCTGACATGATGTTGTTGTCTACCTAACAGTTAGTCAACGATTCACGCTTACAATGCGTCAGGATGAACTCGTCAGCTCCTTCTACCTCACGCCAAGCTATCTGTCTAATATGTCGCTTAAAACCGACGAAATATACCTGTCCAGGCTGTCCTACGCCAACCTGCTCCCTCAGCTGCTCCAAAGGGCATAAATCCCAGACCGGGTGCTCTGGTCAGCGCAATCAGGCGGCATACGTGCCCATGAATAAATATGGATGGGGACAAATGATGGACGATTATACCTATCTTGAAGATGTCGGTCGTCGTTCTTCTGAATGGAAGGACAAATCCAAAGACCATGCGAGCTTTAAAAAGGGGAAAGGCAAACGTGAAGCCTTGAAATCGTATCTAGAGACTCAAGGCATTCACATGGAACTTCTCCCTCTGGGGATGTCTCGGAGGAAACTTAACCAGTCCACTTGGGATGCAAGGTTCGTGATTGTTCACACTCGCTATCATCGGACTAAGGTTCTTCCAGATCGCAAACAGCCTACCTAACGGTGGAGGTAAAGTCACACTCTGGGATGTCGAAAACCACAGCTATCACACACCGGCATCGGCTTGATGCATCACTCGACTCAATAATTGCCGCACACCCATCCTCATGGTGCACCTTCGGAGACGCTCCAGTCGACTTATCGAGAACGCTTGGGCAAATACTGAAGGGTAAATCATTCGTTGAATACCCGGCTTTCGATGTGTGGGAGGAGCGGCCGCGAAAGCTGGGTCCGGGTGTAATGAAGGGCATGTTGAGCGGCTATGCTAGCGATGAGGATAATCCTGCAGAACGGGGCGCCAGAAAAGCTCCTCCGGCTCTCGCATTATTGGGCGCTTATGACTCCGATACGGAGTCCCAAGATCCCAGGGAGTCAAGTGTGAGTGAAGTAGAGGTTGATTGGGGGGATTCAGACGGTGACGAGTAGGGATACAATTCTTGGGCTGATACGGTGGGTCGTGACCCTATTTGTTTCTCAGCAAGCTGCAGCTCATCACACAGCATAGATTCATGCTTTGTATCTGACCGTTTGTCCTAGTAGTCATGCTGCTTTGTTGAGGTACGGCACCGTTGGCAAGTGTTAACCTAGTGCCCTTTAAACGCCCTGACAGCACCGCTCCCACCGCCACTTAGGTTGACCCACGTTTGGATCGACACCAATAGGTAACATACGTGGCGTAAACATGCAAGCATTGTTGACTTGTTGAAGTCATATTGGGACCAGGTTTCAGAAAGAGATAAGTAAACTGGATGGAGTACCGTCCATTAATATCAGTACTGCGTTCTTTCTTTCAGGCGGTTTAAGCACCTGCTGATGTATAGCATGATTCAACTGCCCCGCTTCGCCTTTTGGTCGCTTTATGCGTCTGTTGCAGTCGCCGCTCCATGCCTTCCGCATTGGTGCGTTCAACGATCGCCACAATTCACCCTTGGTGATTCCGCCCTCGGTTGACTGGCCTAGCGTTTCATGGGCAGGCACTTGATCATGACCGCCGCGACTACGATACCACGAACAGGCCTCAATTTTTCCATAGGACTCGAATCAACTCGAATACACCGAAGAGCAGAGATTAAAACAACTTTGCACAAATGTCTTCTCCGCTCGAAATTTGGATTACTTTCTCATAAACCGGTAGACATCAGAAATTTAGGCTAGATTAAAGGATGTCGACTAGCATGTGAAGGATCTCTGGCTTTAACGGAGAACGAGGAAGGGTATCACGGTGCGTAATATTTCTCAATCTACGCCAGGCGCGACAATGGGACGGAACTTCCGTTTCCTGCCGATCCTTGTCATTGTGAAAGAAGCACTGGTATGTCCATCCGCATACCCTGCATCAATGATCTTATGTTCGCTAACGTTAACATCACAGCATTCGCAACTGGAACGGAACTCTCAACACTCATGTCTTCGTTGACTGCTGCAGCCAGTCCTGGGCTTGTTTCTCCCCACCCCTCACGTCCGTTCAAGAGATCAAAAGTCCAGGCTTGTGCGTCTTGTCGCAAACAGAAGGCGCGCTGTGAGATCCTCGACTCCAGTTCAGCCGTATGGCGCTGCCATCGATATGTATCGCTGAAGGCTACGTGCTCATTCGAGGAGCCACCTTTTGATGAGACACGCACAGATGGCGCGAAATCGTTGCTGCAGGACTTAGGTTTCGAAGGAGTGCCGTTGTGTTCCCGTCCTGCGCATCCTAAAAGTGGTATGGATCCGGTGGCATCCTCTCTTCCTAAGCATCTGGCAGTTTCAGACATACCGTCACGGCCATACATGTGGGCATTTATTCCGCAGCGTATGGACTGGCACCCATGGTGGCGGAATCTTATGTATATGTGTTATTTTAATATATGCTCACGAACTCAACACGAACTTAGGCTAGGTCTGACATACGGATGAAGCTTGAGGCTTTTACTACATGCCGATTAATTAATCTCAAGTCCTCAGTCAGCGTGCCCGACCAGTGCCCGAGTCCTCAGGCCTCAGGCCTCAGTTCAAGCGTGGCCGACCTTGGGCCGACGAGTGCGCCAGCGAACTTGGCCGATTAATTAATCTCAAGTCCTCAGGTAGCATGCCCGACCAGTGCCCGAGGCCTCAGGCCTAAGTTACTAGCGAGCCCGACGTTGGGCCGACCAGTGCCCGAGCGGACTTGGCCATAATTTTGAAGTTCGAAGCTCGGGCTAACCGGGCCGGGCTGTCTTTCGATCATTTTTCCAGTCAACCATCATCTTGACTTGACAATGGCATCTCTACAGACTACAGTACCATTATCGGTCTCTGCTGGCCGCCGTTCTATCTCATGCGGCCTTTGAGAGCTTCTTTGGTGTCTGGTACGACTCACCCGGCCGCTAAGTCCTCCGACTGCGTTCTCGCAGGACTTCAGATTCCTTAGTGACTAGCTACCGGACTCCGGAGTCATTGCTAGTGTCTCTCAAGAAAGTGCTGTTAACGTTCAGTACCCGTCCTTAGGTGTGTTTTAAGATCTTAGACCGTTTCTCAAAATCTGACATACGACAGCATTGAAGGAACGAAATCAGCCTGCGCCGCACATGAATTGGTCGTCTTGGACTGGAACGTTGAAAGCCGAAGATCGACATCGAATTTTAGCGTGGCACCCGAACCCTGCCCGAACCTAACGAGATCCGGCAAAATTGAAATATCCCGTGCAAAACGGTGGGAAAGTTGTCTCATCATGATCATAGTGGAAAGTATAAGACGGATACTGTTCTACTGACCAACCTCCATCTGACCATGTCTTTCCTACGACTCCCTCCTGGACCGACCTATATACTGAGCCAAGTGCTCCCTCCCTTAGTTCTGCGTTCTATAGTGACCTTCGCTTCAATCAATGTCTTCTACCGGTACAGCGGAAGCCGTGTTCCGGGCTGGATCTATCTCGCTGCTATCATATTCATTCATCCCCTCGCTCGGTCGTTCACGCTATGGCGTAGGCGATATGCTACTCGACATGACATGCTGGCCAAGGGCGCAATTGCTCCCCCTGTCGTCGAGGCCACCAGCCGAGACATCATAAACACACTCGTCCGGACGTTCACATCTGGATACCCAGGCGAGGCATACTGGTCCTGGACTTTGCGCTATGGTAATGTCTTTGCTTTGGATATATTTTCAGAGAAGAGGGTACGATTCTGGTGTGCTGCTGTGTGAATCCCGATTAAGGCTTGCCAGATCGTCACAATCGAACCCGAGCACGTGAAGGCTATCCTCGCGACGCAGTTCCACCAGTTCGAAAAGGCCTCCCTCCTACTATCCCAATGGAAAGACCTTTTGGGAACGGGCGTCTTCAATGCCGATGGTATGTCGTGCATGATGCCCATTGCCGTGATGTCGAATTGACTTGCGTCCTTCAGGTGACATGTGGAAGTACGTCGGCATAGGTCCTCGACCGACGTTAAGCTAACTTTCCGCGGCGCATAGATTTCACAGGAACATGACGCGACCTTTCTTCAGTAAAGATAGGATCAGCGATTTCGACAACTTTGAGAGGCACACATCAACAACGATCGCTCTGATGAAAGAACGTCTTCGAGAGGGACATCCTGTTGAATTCCAGGTTAGTAAAACCTCTCGATAAAAAAAACTGTCTCATTCGAGCTCTTCAGGACGCCGTATCACGATTCACCTTGGATTCAGCTACTGAATATCTCTTTGGCAAAGACGTCGAGTCTTGGCTGCTGGCATTCCTTATCCCAAGTCGTCAAACATTCGCAATTCGGAACACTTTGAGAATCACCCGTCAAACGTATTCGTCGTGCATTTGTTCGAGCCCAGGAATT